>JAYMFT010098179.1:0-13836 GCA_038088735.1 Panulirus argus | reverse complement strand
TCTCTCTCTCTCTCTCTCTCTCTCTCTCTCTCTCTCTCTCTCTCTCACTCTCTCTCTCTCTCTCTCTCTCTCTCTCGGAGCCTACCTCCGGTATGTTGGAGACCCGACTCTGTTTTTTCCACACGTGAATATGGTATCGCTGTTCGTCAGAACATATAAATCTTGTTTGCTCTTCCGGGTAATTTTTGACTGATTTAGATTTGTTTTTTTTTTGTGTGTGTGTGAGTGTGTGTGTGTGTGTGTGTGTCTTTCCTTGCGGGAGATTGTCGGCCATTTAATCTCGTAGGCAAACAGAGGTTTATGTTTACCCAGTGTTGTTTTAGTAACTCGCTTCTGTACGGAGTTCAGATTAGAATAAGGTCTTTTTTTTTTCTTTTTTTACTGAGCGTTTTATATTTTTGACAGTATTTCATCGGCCTCGAGTGAGTGGTTGATTGTGTGATTATGTGAACGATTTGGTCATTACCGGTGTTATAAAAACGTGTTAGGTTAATGTTGGGATCTTCGTGTTAAAAGTGTCATCCGTATAGATGACATTAACATGTGAATATGTTAACTTTTCCCAGTGTTGTTATGATGTGTTGTTGAGAGTTGAGTTTCATAAGCAAATGAATTTTTCTGTGTCTTATGTATTAACATGTTCTCGGGAAGTTAATGTTAGAATGTCTGTCTCTCTGTCAGTGGTCACTTCTTCGTTAATTGCACCCGGTAATGAAGTAAATTAGTTCGACAGTAATGATAGTTCTTCTCTTATTGATTCTAACTGCCAGTTACGGGTGATTAGTCTCTCAGTCTCTCATTGCTTTGCGAGTTTTTTTTTTGTGTTGTTTGACTTCCTGGACGCGAGGTTGCGTGTTTCTTTGTGTTGCTCACAAGTTGTTTGTCTTCAGCTTCGTGTGTGTGTGCGTGTGTGTGTGTTGCCAAAAGGTTTTAGACCCGGTCTCCGTTTGTGTTGGCGGGGATGTGTTTGTGTTTCTGACAGTGACCTTGTGTTTTTTCGTCTCCTCCAGTGTGTTACACCCGCACTGACGTGATGTTATTTTGTGTTCTCCATCTGTCCTTCCTCACCGCGCTACAGCAAGTGACGTCATGTTCTTGTGTTCTCCCTCACCGAGTGCAGCAACTGACGTGATGTCCTTGTGTTCTCCCTCTCTGTTCTCCCTCACCCTGTTGCAGCCACTGACGTGATGTTCTTGTGTTCTCCCTCTCTGTTCTCCCTCAACCTGTTACAGCCACTGACATGATGTTCTTGTGTTCTTCCTCTCTGTTCTCCCTCACTCACCCATTTATAGTCCCTGATGTGATGTTCTTGTGTTCTCCCTCTGTTCTCCCCTCCCCTTCCCGCAGCAACTAACGTCATGTTCTTGCGTTCTCCCCCTCTGTTCTCCCCCCACAGCAACTGCTGTGTTCGGTGCTTCAGGTGGTGGCCACCCTGGCCCTAAATCCCCACTACCACCAGGCCCTCCTGGCGGCCAAGATCCCCGACGCCCTGACGCAGCTCATCCTGCCGTCCGACGAGTGGTTCTACACTAACCACTCCACCAGGCACGCCCGTTACGTCAAGCACCACGCCGCCCGCACTCTCGTCTACCTGGGCCTCCAGCACCGCGTCAACCACCGCGTCAACGTCTACGACCTCCTCCTAGGTACGTACAGGGCAGCGCGCCAGACGCCCTGCGTCTCGTTCTGTTGGGTAAGTCAAGGGCGCTCCGTCGGCGTCTGCGACTCGTCTCTTAGGCACCGTCCAAGGCTCTGCGTCGACGTCTGCGACTGTCTCTTGGGTAAGTCCGTCGCTCCGTTCAACAGACGTCTGCGACCTTCTTGTAGGTGCGTCCAAGGCACTCCGTCAACGTCTGCGACCTCCTCTTAGGTCCGTCCAGGCACTGCGTCAGACGTCTTAGGCACGTCCATCACTACGTCAACGTCTGCGACCGTCTCTTAGGTAAGTCCGTCTCCTCCGTCACCGTCTGCGACCCTTTCGTAAGTCAGTGCAGCACTCCTACGTCTCATGCGAAGCAGGGTGAACGGTAAGCTTAGGTTCGGACTTGACTCGAACAGGAATATATATATATATATGCAAAATGTTGATGGTGACACTCGATTCCCTCGTACAGTAGTAATCCATATCATTTGTACCGCTCGTTGATGGAGGAAACCATCAAAAAAAGAATATGTCCCTGAATACAGAGGGGATCTCTCTCTGTTCAGGTCTTCCCCTGTGTCCTGCACAGTGGCGGGTGCCACCACAGATACCATAGGGTGGAAAATGAACGCAGTGGGGGGGAAACGAGACTTATCACAGTGGGGGTAAATTGACGTGCCAGCGCGAGGGGAGAGAGAGAGAGAGAGAGAGAGAGAGAGGCACAGTGACAGACTGACGGACAGACACGAAGAAGAGGAGGGAGATATACCAGTAAGTACTGGCGTCGTTATAGATAGGTATTTGCACCACGTAAAAAAAAATTTTTTTACAATCTTCATCAGTCACCGTTCGCAAGATGTTGTAAATATTTATTTTTTACAGCTTTATCATTCACGACATTTCACTAAGCATTTTGGGTTGCTTTTCACAGTGTTGTAAATTTGTAAGGCTTCAGCAGGTACGCTCTTCACGGGATGTGGTAAATTTTACGACTTTTTTACAGTCAGTCACAAGATGATATAGATATTTTTTTTTACATTTTCAACAGTCACTAAGTCACGAGATTTTGTAAATATGACAACTTCATCAGTTCCTTGAAGTTCATTGCTCTTTTCAGTGTTTCCAAGAATTCTTAAAACTGTCATATTTGCATTTCTGATTATATATCTTTCTTCTTCCTCGGGATATTTTTCTTATTAAGTTAATTTTGCGAACGGAGTTTCATTCGCTGGCGAGGAATGTGGAGGACATTTTAATCGTGGCCACAAGGGCGATTTGACGCCCACTCAGTGCATGAACCAAGTCGTACCACAGTGTAGTATTAGGTCTAGTACACTGTAGCTATAGATCTCGCACTGTATTATAGATTTATTACTGTTGTGGATTTTATACAAGACGATGATATATATATATTTGTGTGTGTGATGAATGTAAATCTATATTCAAATGGCTGTCCAAATAGATGACTTATTGATATAATTTTGAGTATTGTGTCAAAGAGTATTTTCGTCTTGTAAAATGTTTGAGGGGAAAAGTTAAAACTTTCTCAGCGCTGTGTTTATCTTGTGGGAGGGATGTGGGGTGGGGCGTTGGGAATTTGGGCAGTGAATATGGTAATGTGTTGGAAATGTTCATTTTTTTTTCTTTTTCTTTTATGACTATGGCGAAAGTTATGAGGTTCGAGAGGAATTCTGAGAGAGCGTGGAGGAGGTGCTTCTGGAGCAGGGGGGCAAAACACTCCACTTCCCCCTCCTCCTCTTCCTCCTCCTCCTCCTCCTCCTCCTCCTTCTTCTACTTCTACTTCTTCTTCTTCTTCTTCTTCTTCTTCTTTATTTTTCTTTAATTTGAACTTAACTTCTTTGATTTAACGATTCACCCACAGACGAGGCTCCCCCGCCCACCCCTCTCGGGGAGAGCTCCGAGGACGACTACATAATGATGACGTCTGCGCCTCCTCCAGTAGTGACCTCGCAGGAGAACAAGAAGGTGCTGGGCATGTCCGTCGAAGGGATGGTGCTGCACACGCTCAAGACCCTGGAGGTGAGAGGGGCGGTCTCAAAAGCATATAAGTGTCTCTTGTGAGCAATCGCCAGGGATGTTCTGGGTTTGTCGCTACAGCGTCGTGCGCTCAGAACACGCGAGAAAACTTCCCGCTTTGCCGTCACCCTCAGCAAAAAATAGATCGCGCGGTAGATTTTGTACGATAGATCGTTTACGACAGACAGCTGGAGATGCAGGGAAATATGTATTCACAATAGGGAGAGACTGACCGTGCTGTTGTAAACTCTCTGTTAAAATGTGTGTCAAAAGTTGGAACAAACTCGGTTGGATAAAAACTTCAGAATCCCCCCAAAAACAAAAGTTTATTGTGCTTTTATTCCGTACTTTTGTCTCTCGTGGCCCAAAGGAAACCATTTTTAACAATTTCATTTGATGAATTTGTTCAGCTATTGTTTTTCGTGTGTGTCCATTTTTCACGGTGTATACAACTTTGTATAAATATTTATTTTTGCTTTAAGCTTTTGATAACTTTTTTTTTTATATTCTTGCATATCGTCGGATGATTATTCTTGTTATTAATCACAACTGAGGATTATTTGAGATTATAAAGACAGTATAACTTACACTCTAGGAGACATATACTTAGGAAACACTTTTCATACTTTTTCCGGAAATAGATTTGTATTATTCCCTTTTGTTAATCGCTTTGTAAAGAGGTTGATAAATAACTTGTTATCACCGCTTTGTACCATGACCTTTGACCTTGATGTTAACTTTGATGTTAACCTTTGATTTTGTTAACCATGTTGTTGGTTATCGTTTTAAACTTTTTTGTTAACCTTGTCAGTAGGTGTTATCCGTGGCGATATTGAACTCGTTAACCTGTTCTGTTCACGTTGTTGACCCTCGTTAATCTCTGTGACCCTGTCGTTAGCCCATATTGTTCACGTAGTTGTTATTGTTAACCCATGATTACGTTTTTTTCTTTTTTTGACCTCGTTTAAACTATTTTGTTAACGTTTAACTTTCTTCTTGGCCTCGTTTAACCCCACTCTCGTTAACCCCTTTCGTTAATCCCACCCGTTAGCCCCCCTCGTTAACCTCACTCTTATTAACCCAACTCGTTAACCCACTCGTTAACTCCACTTTCGTCGTTATCCCCACTTTCCCTAACCCCACTCTCGTTGACCCACTCTCGTTAATCCCACTCTCGTTAACCCCTCTCTTAACGTTGCAGACGACGACGACGACGTCCGCGTCAGGAGGCGGGATGACGCCGACGAGCGAGGGCCTTAGTAACGCCTCCATGGAGTGCGTGACGGAGTCGGGCGAGGCGGCGAGAGGTCAGGCTCCGAAGGTTTACACCTATTACCTTTCTTCTCCAACACACGACGCCCGAGCTGGGCTCCAACACTCGCTCTCCCGCCGCCGACGCTGCTTCTGCCTCCTCCTCCTCCAACACTGGCCCTGGCTGTGTTCTGGCTGCTTCCTCCAACGCTGACTAGCTGTGTTTTGCTTCCTCCAGCACTGCCTCCGGCTGTGTTCTCGCTGCCTCCTCCAACACTGGCTACTAGCTGTGCTCTGCCTCCTCCAACACTAGCTCTAGCTGTGCTTCACATCCTCCAACACTTGCTCTTAGTCGTGCTCCACCAACTCCATCACTTAATCTAGTTGCACTCACCTCCTCCTCCTCCTCCTCCTCCTCCTCCAACACACACGCATTAGCTTCGTCTCCTCCTCTCCCACCGCATCTTGCTTCATCGTCCCCCTCACTCCCCCCCCCCCACCACCCAGCTCACAGCAGGCACCCTGAGCAGCATGCTGTTTACCGACTTGAACACACAGCATCAACAGCATGACGGGGCCATCTCCACACAGCAGCAGTAGTAACATAGCGTAGTGCCTCGGTCAGCCGGCTAGGTGGCTCCCACTGCCGTAGTAAAACGTATTGTGAGAAATGGAATTTCCTCAAATGATTCGTCAGGGCAACACATACAGGCGAAACATAATGTTAATGTCAGAGAAGAATGGAGAAAGCTTAGGATGTAAGACTTGCGTACGTTTAGCTTCCAGTATACATGATGATCATGCATTCATAAGCCCTCCTGTATGACGTATGCTCCTTGATAGGTGTACATGTTCGGTGTATAAAATTCACCTTTGCGTTGTCTCTCTGTCTAGACTCCTCTCTAGTCCCAGTCCAGACTTGAGGACTTTCCTCCCTCCTCACTCCCGTCCGTCTGACGTCCCCGCCATGGCTCCAGCCTGCCTCAACCACCCTGGTCTTGCTCCAGCGCCCTTGCCTTCTTCTCGACCTGTCTACCTATCCGACCTTGCGCCCTCTCTAACCTCATCCCGACCTCTTCAACAGATCGTTTCGACTCTCCTGCTTGCCTCCAGCTTCGTCTCTCTCCACATGACTCTCCCGTCCTTCTCAGATCCTACAACCTGGCTCCCTCTCTTCGTGGCAGGATTTCTCTCCTCACCCACCCTGATGAGGTCCTTTTCTTACGACCTTTCCCTTCGGTGAACGTCTCCCAAAAGTTGTTAGACGACTGGTGTTGTTGCCCTGATCAGCCCCCTAGGAACCTTGTCGCTATAGTTGATCTAATTAGGGTTCCGCCGGGTTCGAGTAACGACCCCACTGCTGTGTTATAACAACCCATTGTTGTGTTAGATCTTCACTTTTTATTTTTCATGTGCTGTAGAGACCACGGAGAGGAGTTTTGATGGCTCGGCGCACGGCCTTGGTCGGCGAAATTACATGCGATTCCTTCTTCTGTCGTTGCAGGTGTAGGCGTCCGGGGCAGCAGGCGGGTGCCCGGTCGTGAGGACAGCCCCATGGGACGCCGCTTCCTCTCCTGCCTCATGCTGGGCCTGCCGCTCGTCCTCCACCCGGTCATTTTCCTCCGCCTCCTCCTCCACCGCCTCCTCACCTCCATGCACCACCTCACCAAGTGGAAGTCGTGCACCTCCCGCTCCTCGTGGACCTCCCACTCCTCCGAGATCTGGCGCGCCCGCTCCAGGACCTCCTCCTCCGAGACCGACGCCTCCACGCTGCGGAAGAGGCGGCGGGTCAACCTGACTCTCGACTTCCCGGAGAACTGCCCCGAGGAGCCGGCCTCCTCGACAGTCACCCGCGGGGAGCGGAGCCGAGCCTCCCCGGCCGTCATCCGCGCCAACAGCGAGGAGGCGCCGTCCAGGCACCACCACAGGAAGGCGTCGACGCCGGGCAGTGCGCTGTCCGGCCCAGCCTCCGGGCGAAAGCTCCGCGACGCCCTAGCGGCCATCAGCACCACCGACGTGAGCGTGACCCTGCAGCAGCTGGTGCCCGCCCGCTTCTGGCCGTCGGAGTCGCACAACTCCATCAGCAGCTCATCCAAGGGCACCACGCCGTCCGGGTCGCCCTCCTTCTTCCAGAAGAGGAGCTTCAGGTTCTCCAGCCTGCACAAGAAGAGGTCCAAGTCGGTGCACGACCAGATCAACTCGTCGGGGTCGACGCCGAACATCTCCCAGTCGAGGAACGACCTGACGCTGTGCGAGGAGGACATCATGGCGTTCCAGCGGCAGCTGCAGAACCTGCCGTCGTACGAGCGCATCGACGACCAAGACGTGCAGACGCCGCCCCCCTTCAGGCAGCGCTCGCGCTCGGTGCCCCGCGTCACCTTCGAGAGCATGTCGACGCTCCTGGTGCCGCGCACCACGCCCATCGGCCGCTCGCCGACGGCGGCGTCAGAGCTCCACTCGGGAATGCTCTCGGCCCACCTGACCCTCCCGCCGAGTCCTCACCTCTCGCCCACCACGCATCTCTCGCCCCACTTCGCTTCGCCCCACCTCTCTCCCTCCCACTCGGCCCACAACATCGCCTTCTCGACGCCCCTCCACTCCCCCGGCATTGGGTCTCCGCACAACTTGGCCTCCCCCGCGTCCTCGCACGTCTCCCCGGTCTCCCAGAGACCGAGCTCCCCGTTCTTGTCTCCGGGGTCGCCCTACTCCACACACTCTCTCTCCTCGCCACGGCTGAGGTCGCCGGCCCTCTCCCCCATCGCGCCACCCCGACACTTCGCCACAATGTCCGGGGCAGACGAGGCGCCCTTGTCCGCTCTACCCTCTAACCTGCAGGCAGGTGGTGAGGACGTCCGCGGCCTGGGCTCCTCCCGCTCCAGCTCCATCACACCCACCAAGTACCGCCGGTTCGACTCCCCTGTGTACATAGTGGTGGACATCCCAGCCGTGCACCGGGCGGTCCTGCTGTGTGTGGAGGTAAGAACAGCTGCCTTCACTGGTGTCAAGGTGTAGGACGAGCCGCCCTCTAAGCTAAACCAAAGATGCAACCTGCATTATTGATGTCTCCAGTTCTTTACCCTAATTACTCTCCTTTAGAATCACACATAGGACTTCTCAACTAACCTGTGTACAGCTTCATCTGTCCTTATTCCAAATGATTCCTTACTTTGTCAAATACTTTTATCTTTCCTCATCAGAATATACACGTGGTGGTGGAGTTGTATGCTGTTTTCAAAGACTACTTATAGGCAAGTAGATTCCAGACACTTCACAGCATCCGTTGCAGAGTAAATTAGTCGGGGTTAGTCATCATTCCCCTCATGTGATAATCACCAGATCTGTGTTACTGATCCTCGCGTCTTGGGTTTCTGTAGGAGTGGCTGAAAGCCGGGGGCGTGCAGGTGGAGGGGAACCCGACCGTGGCACGGGAGCTGAGCGAGTTCCTCACGCGGGTGGCCCAGTGTGGCGCCCCTTACCAGCAGTGGTGCGACGACCTCCGGGCACAGCTGAACATTACGGTACGTTCGCCTGCGTCAGTAGTATATTGTCCTGTTGTCTGAGAGGGGGCCCCATCTGTCCTCGTGTAGGTGAGGATGCTGGAAAATGGCACCAAAGGCTTTGTTGATGTTTGTTGTAACTGTTATAGCGCAGGAGCCTTCAGGAGGGTATTTGTAGCTGGTTAAAGTCGTCCCACAGTACATATATATACGTAAAGGAGAACTGAGAGACCAAATTGGAGATGGAAGGATGGAGTGAAAAAGATTTTGAGCGATTGGAGCCTGAATATGCAGGAGGGTGAAAGACGTGCACGGGATAGGGTCAATCGGAACGACGTGGTATACAGGGGTCGACGTGCTGTCACTGGACTGAACCAGGGCACGTGAAGCTTCCAGAGTAAACCATAGAAAGGCCCATGGGGCTTGGTTTCGGTGCATTACGCATGATAGCTAGAGAGTGGATATGAGCAAATGCGGGGTTTGTTGGTCTGTTACTGGCGCTACCTCGCTGACGCGGGAAAGGACGATCAAGTTGGAAAAATATATGAATTATGGTACTGAATTTGTGGGGTATTTTTACCAATGTGTATCATAAACTGGGTTATTGAGGCTTGTATATGGTTGAACGAGTATGTCCACGTTTAGATTCACTTCTAAATCGAATTACTTTCCTGTTATATTTGTTTCCTGTTACAATATGATGACGAAGTTTTATTTTAGCAGAATGTTTTAATTACATTAGGAAATAATTGTTGCAAATCATGTTTATTTTATACGTATAAATACTAGAAATGAACTGTGAAATTAGTCCAAATTGTAAATGGACTATCTAGGCCACTGGATATTTATTAAAGCTAGACGATATTTACTATATAAATCGGTAACTTTTGATAGGAAAAAAATGAAAGATAGTGTATCAACGCTTAATGTTGAAGTTACACAAGAATAATATCCGTTTTCTCTGGATCATGTTGACGGTTCCGTTTTCTTACTCAGGAATATGATGGCAGTGACGATGAAGAAGACAGTGTCGAGCAGATCAATAAAGATTACTGTATGGTGAGTACACATTCATTCTCTAAGTGTTGTATCCTAATTCGATGAGAAAACAGAGAGTTCCTCGTCTTCATAGAGATAAAAGTCTTTATGAAGAGACAAGACTGCATTATTTAGAGATAAAAATCTTTATGAAGAGACAAGACTGCATTATTTACACTTAATTGTATGGTTTAAAGTAGCCTATATTTTGAATTTGATTTTTGATATTGAGGTATATACATTTATCAACGGCCATGCTTGAATATACATCTGAATATACACATGGAGCGAGCATAATCGAGGTAAGTGATGCTGTCAGTTTTTGTCCATGTTTCTGAACTGTCGAATTATAAATATCTGGAATGGCTAAGGGCTGGAGTCGCCCCCTTTGTCTCACAGCAGGTAAGGATTTTTTTGACACCATTTGCGCCATGAGAGCGCGATATTGACTCCTTTGATATTATTGATTACCAAGGAAGAAAATGATATTGTTCATATGCGTATTGACAACTTTGTCATGTTTTTAGGTTCTGTTCCTGCGAAATTACATGCATGTTTAAAGTCAAAATTTGGTTTTTCCCCCTCCTGTATTGCTACCTACTGGAATTGGGATGACCGCGGCTGTATCCTGTAATACTACTGGCGGTGCGTGGCAGTTGCCAAAGCGAAATGGGATTTATTGGCAGAATTAGATGCTACAAATGAGATTAGAGAGCTAGGATGTGTGTGTGTGTGTAAGTCTTGTATGTCGTAGACGCTCAAGAATTTTTAGGTCTTCCTTACACGACTATGAACAGTCGGGTAATTCTTTTAACCATCTTGCTCTGGGAAACAAGAAAAAGCCAAGTCCTACGTGATGTTGGAGAGGGAGAGATTTACCACCCGTTGTTCCCCGAGGTGATTTATTTTTCCTGTTATTCAGCTGATGGCTCAAGTTCCCCTTCGTCGTTAGCCGATGCGTCAACCTCCCTCATTGTTTGATGCGTCAGATTTCCCCCCCTTCCCCACCCCCCCTCCCACCCTTCGGCAGGAGCGTTTAGCAGCAGCAGCAGCAGTAGGAGGCCCGAGGATGAAAGAGAAGGAGAGGAGCGTTGAATTCTCGGAAGTCTTGCGTCTTGGCCAATACGTCCCAGTTGATCAGTCCTGCCGCTAGGGGGCTGGTGACGTCACCTAGGTAAACAAATGGCGGCGGAATACAAACACGGTTCTCCCCCGTGAATGCGGCAGCTACCGACACGTTTTTCCTTGTTGCTCCCTTTGCTCTGCGTCGGCTGGGGGTATTTCAACTGATATTTTGATTGAGATTTACCCCTCGGCCATGTTTCCGCCGGTATTGTATGTAAAGATACGGCAGACTTGGGAGGGAGAGAGGGGAACAAACGCCTCTGCCGTTGAGAGAAAAATGCGAGTTCGCCCACCCACCATATATACACCCCCGGCTCTCGGTGGCCTGTGTTGAAATACGGATTTTGATAAACAGGAAGTGGCGCTGGGGCGGCGCGTGCGAGCGTGTGTGCCGGAAGGCATCGCGTCCGGCCGGAGCTATAATGAACGGGAAGTGGAATGTTCATAATGGGATGAATGTGTTCAATGTGTGTGTGTGTGTGAGAGAGAGAGAGAGAGAGAGAGAGAGAGAGAGAGTTACGTAGCACAGCCTGGTGGATGGACGGATGCCACACGCGGCTACGCCTTTCCACACACACACACACACACCTCCGGGAGAGGCCTATGTTGTAACCTGGGATATTTTGTGTACAGCTGAGTTTTCTCGGTCAGACTCGTGTCCTGGTCGTAAATTCAGTTTTCCTTTTTGTCCTCGTACGGTAAGTGGGAACCAAGCGAAGCCGTTTCATTGAGGTGCTTTGTCGATGGAAGGTACCGAGAGAGACAGCCCCCGATATGCCCCCTTTTTCTGATAACTCCTGCCCTGCATCATGACTACTCGTGTGATCTCGTTCATGAGCTGCTGCCACCGCCTCTACACCTTCCCTCATGTCCTTGACATGTCAGCCCGTGGGGGCCCATGTGTGTGTGTGTGTGTGTGTGCGTGATGCCAGTTGTCAGGGGAGAGAGAATGGCACTATATTTGCCCTGACACTCTTGGCCGGGCCAGAGGCCCTTAATGCATAGCCGCCAGGCCAGCAAGAGCGGGCGTGCGAGGCTACATCCACGCCCACATTATTGGCGTAAATCACGTGGTATAAATCATGTCTGGTAATGAGATGATTATCCAGGAGTACTGGAAAACGGAGTTACACACACACACACACACACACACACACACACGCGAGCGTAAGCCAGGTACCCATTTATCGACCAGCCCCGAGGGAAGGATGAACACCTGGGGTGGGTGTGTGTGTTTGTATGGTTCATTATGTTCGGGTATTTGGGGGGTTAGTCCTCGTGTACAAAGTAAGGTCGTCTCACACACTGTAAGGAATAGGTTCTCACGGCCGTTGTAGATGTGTAATGTCTATAACTCGATCGTACAGTTAGGAAGGTGGTGAGATTATGAGTGAATCGTTATTATTTACGTGGTTGTGGGGTTATAGAGAGGGAAAACTGTGTAAAGGAATGGACTGTACAGATGGCAGGGACTAGCAGGAGAGTGAGGGAACATTCTGTGATCACCCAAGTCAGGGTGATGGACCTAAGGCGGACTGAGGCACCTCTACCTAGAAGGACAAATATGTAGAGGAAAGAATGATGGAAGAAGAGAATAGGTCAGGGTTGGTGCCAAGCCAGATGTCCCCATTGTCGTAAAAGCTTTGCATGGTGGCCAGTGATGGCTCGGGGGCACCCGTAGTGTCAACACCTTCTTCCCTATCTCTGTCTGCCATGCGTGAGGATCGTTGGTTGTTTAGGGAAGATACCTCGCGTGGGGGAAGACATGGCAATACGGACGTAAATGAAATCTTTCTGGTGGCGATGTCCTGCATCTATATAAATCGGGGTTGTTTCCGTTCCACTATTTCTAATCTGTCCTTTCTATAGCTCCTCTTTAGGTTTGTGTGTGAGCCTACATGTTTCTCTGTCTGTTTTCATGTCCGTTATCTATCCTGTCTTCAAGTTGACAATAGCTGTCATTAACACATTTTTCCAAGAGAAAGATGTTTATGGGACGTATCGTACGTCAGGCACTGTGGGGGCGGACTGCCCGGCAGCCACTGGCGTTGAGAACTATCGTACGGCAGCTGAATGGACCCGCGTTCGCCAGACTGGCGAACATGAATCCCCGAATACGATTTTTCTTTCCTTATTTTGCAAGGGAAAAAAAAAATCGTCGCGCAAAAATGATTTGTTTATTATTTCTTGCCGGTGAATTCAAGCATTCTCGATCGCCCGTAAACACACGACTGAGAAAGAAGAGAATTATGTATCCCCCGGCTTCCGCTGCCCTTATTTCCATACCCTTCCGCCGGTTATTTGTTGACTCGCTCACCGCGCGTGCAGCAGGCCAGGTGAACTACGTGTATACTCAGGGAGGGTAAACTGTGCTCTCATATCGGGTAAACTTCCGCAGCCCCCTCCCGGGGCGGCGTAGCCCAGCGGTGAGTCACGGATTTCGCCTCGGCCTACATTTTCTCTCCTGCTCTGCTGACGGAGGCGGAGGATGGCTGGTTTTGTTATGGGGTCCGGTTGCCCGCCCACGTACCTGGACCCAGCCCACTCCCACCGAAAAGCTTTTGTCCGGCCGCTGCTCTCCTAAAGTGGGTTAGGGTTTTGGGGCGAGACGGACGGAGGAAGCCGGGTTGTGGTTGCCCGGTTTGTTAAGTCTTTCCCCCCCCACCCCGTGCGACAGCTGAGTCTACACACCATCTGTGTCTAAGCCAGCTGCGTCTGCGCCACCTGCGTCTGACCCAACTGCGTCTACACCACCTTTCGCTACTCTGTATCCTGTCTAGCCACCACCACCACGGCTGGTGTCTTATAGGGTGATTAGTGTACTCTGTACGCATCCATCAACCCCTGGTCATCCGAAACGGGTCTTGCTGTCTATTTTTTTTTTCTTTTTTGCCGTAGCGCGTCCGTAGTGTCCGTGTGACGTCCGTGTTCCCCGTGGGGGAGGGGAGAGGGGGAAGGGGCATTGCCGTACTTAGGAAGGCCTTCCCACTGCCCGTTCTCAAACGAACGTTCCCGTGAACTGCAGAGTTATGTATAACTTTTTTATTTCTTTTTCAGCTGGTGTTCATTATGATGTGGTGGAACTCCATAACCCCCCGGTTGAGGTGGGGATGTGGGGGGAGGGGGGTCTTAGGGAGTTTCTACCATATACCAGAGGTCACCAGAGAGGTCAGTGTGACACCAGAGGTCACCTCGGGTCAACGGGTCACGTGCCTTTTTTTTTTTTTTGGGGGGGGGGGGGGGAAC
>JAYMFT010098168.1:0-28005 GCA_038088735.1 Panulirus argus | reverse complement strand
AGGAACATAGATTACAAGACACCAGAAACAATTCTCACACTTTATAATTCTCTAGTAAGACCACACCTTGAATATGCGGTCCAGTTTTGGTCCGCAAACTATGAAAAAAATACGAGGAAACATTAAAGCAAGTGCAAAGACGCACGACAAAATTGAGTCCATCCCTTAGAAATCTGGCATTCGAAGAGAGGCTAAAACGTTTGGATCTCTTCCCCCTTCAAAAAACATAGACTTCGCGGCGACTTACTACATGAGTTCAAACTTCTTAACAAGTTCGTTAAGCGTAAATCACGAATATCATTTCGAAATACAAGAAAATACGGTTACCAAGGCAAATGGAATTAAACTCAAAGCTAAAAGATGTAGTACGGACGTAGGAAAAAGCTTCTTTTCCTAAAGATGTGTTGAACACTGGAATAAGTTACCGTCAGACGTAGTGAATGCTAAGGCTATAAATACCTTCAAAAGCCGCTTAGACAAATACCTTATAAATTCAGGTATACTTTGAGAAAAATGTCAGAAATAAACTTTATAAACGACAGCGGTAACGGGGACAGATAAAGGCTATTGTGCCGCAGCGAGGAGTCGGTGACAGCTTAAAAAAATTGCTGTGAGGAATTACATTCTTTTTTCAAGTTAAACTTTGTCTTTTTTTTTCTTCTTTTACAGAAAACCTAGTCGTGGGCCAATCAGGACTCCTGTTGTCTGTCTTCCTCATGCAAACTCATGTAAAAAGGTTTAATTTGAGATATCGAGGTACTTGAGGACCCGAGCTGAGAATTGTTGGGTTATAAGATGGAAAAACAAATGTAGGAAGAGAATTTCATAGTTTTGCTGGGTGGGAAAAGGAGATATCATGGCGGCAAATCCTCATTTCCAAAACAAAGAAAAATACGTTAAGAAGCAGCATGCTGCATGCCCAGGATATAGTTTGCGGAGGTCAGGACACAAGCAGACATCTTTCGAGAACAGTGACCGAAATGAAATTTGCAAACTGAGACAGAAGCAGTGACACTAGGGACAGAGAGGGATGTTTGAAAAGGTGACAAGGAGCGATGATAAGGGGGAAAAGGTTTTGATTTTACTCTGGCTAAAAGGTTATGGAAAAAAGGAGGAACCCCAGACATGCAAGCAGTCAGGTCGACTGAGATCCCTGTAGATATGAAACAGAAGCTCGTAAGAATGATATTTCTTCTTTATTTCACTTCCATTTTTCAGAGAACGTATAATCTTAGCTGTTCTTCAACATATGACCCTTAAAATATTGCTTAGGAAGGGCATAAAGAAAAATTCTAGTGGAGTGATATCTTTGGTGTCTCATGGAGGCGCTCTAGTGTTATCGGCCTGGTTCATCCTTTCTTTGCGGCGGAGAATGATTCTTTCTCATCTGACTCGCATCTTTTCCACTGGCATCTTTGCTGTCACGACCAGCGGAGAGACTTTTAAGCGTATCCTTCACGTTCCTGGGTTCTGAAGCCAGTTTTTTACAAGCCACGAAGATGAAGAATATCCCTCAGATCCTGATAATGCTACGATGCGTCGCGCAGGACCTCGAGTGGCCCTGGTAAATCCTTAAGCTCCTGAAGACGTATTGATGCAGTTGAGCAACCCTCAAGTCCTTAACGGTGCAGCCCTCAAGTGCGCCTCGGTGCTCTGGCGCGTCTGCCAGTTTCTAATGTGGCGCATTCAAGTGCTGTGTTTTGCAGGATGTGTATTAGGTACTGTTGCTGTAGAGCATATCACAGGTCCTGGTGTCTCGGTGCACCCCTTGGATTCTGGGTTTGCCGAGCTGCATTCATCATGTCAGTGTGTGGTTGCGTTACAGATACACCCTATACTCTTTTGAGTTGCTCATGGGAATCCCTCATGTTCGTGCCTTGTCGCCGTGCATTCCCTCATGCCCAAGCCACTTGCCGTGCATCCCCAAGGCCTTTCTTTTATTGTGATTTAACGAGGGGGTCCTTATACTTTTACAGAGCACCATTCTCTTTTTGATATCTTTACTAGTAAATCTACTTCGTAATGTTGTTGCAGTGCATCATCAAAGCGCTATTTCTACTGTCGTGCTTCCCAAAGGTGTTAAGGTTAATGTGGTATATTAGCCAAACCTTTGTCAAGTGCATTCCATTTGTCGGAGTTTTACGGTGATTCCCTGGGGTCTTATACTGTTGCGGTTCATCTCATGGGTCGACAAGCATCGAATGGGACGATGGAAGCTGTAGTGACTTATAGGATGGAGGAGGGGGGGGGGGAAGGGTTTAGGGAGCACTGTGGAATGTATGGAAAGAGAACGTTATCTGGGAGGCTAAAAACTGGTATGTTTGGAGAAATAGTAGTCACAACAATATCGTACAGATGGGAGGCATAGGCTATAGATAAAGCTGTGCGGAGGAGGGTAGATGCGTTGGAAATGAAATGTTTGAGGACAATATTTGGTGTGAGATTGTTTGATCGAGTAAGTAGTGTAAGGGTAAGAGAGATGTGTGCTAATGAAAAGAGTATGGTTGAGAGAGCGAAGTAGCACCAGAAAACAGACGAAAAAAGGGACACATTCGCTCACACTCAGTCTCTAGCTGTCATGTGTAATGCACCGAAACCACAGCTCCCTATCCACATCAAGGCCCTAGAGACCTTTCCCTGGTTTACCGCAGACGCTTCACATGCTCTGGTTCAGTTCATTGACAGCACGTCGACCCCAGTATACCACATCGTTCCATTTCGCTCTATTCTATGTACACCTTTCAGCCACCTGCATATTCAGGCCCCTACCGCTCAAAATCCCTCTCACTCCATCCTTCCACCACCAATTTGGTCTCCCGCTTCTCCTTGTTCCCTCCACTCTGACAGATATATCCTCTTTGTCAACATTTCCTCACTCATTCATTCCATATGTCCAAACCATTTCAACACGCCCTCTTTTCCTCTCTCAACTACACTCTTTGTATGACCACACATCTCTCTTACCCTTACATTACTTACTCGATCAAACCATCTATCTCACACCACATACTGTCCTTGAATATATATATATATATATATATATATATATATATAAGATAGATAGATATAGATAGATAGATAGATAGACAGATAGATAGATAGAACAGTTGCTCCTTTTATACTAGGGACTGATTCGTCCTTGTATGGAGTACTGCTCCCACATTTGGGGTGGTTCTAGCTCTGTGTCCTTACTTGACAGAATTAAATCGAAAGCGGTACGACTTATAAACTGTTCCAAGATAACTTACATACTTGACCCCCTTGCCCTCCGCCGCAAAGTTGGTTCACTTTCCCTTTTCTATAGGTATTACTTTGGCTTTTGCTCCCAAGAGCTGGCTATTTGTGTGCCCCCTCCACTAGTTAGTCCACGGAATACTCGGCAAGCTGCTGCGTCACATGATTATTGTGTTGCCATCGGCAATTCAAGGGTGTGCTGTTTTGATAACTGCTTCTTTCCCTACACGTCGAAGCTTTAGAACTCTCTACCTTCTCATGTCTTTCCCAGTAGCTAAGACCTGGCACATTTCAAAAGAGAAGTCTTTCACGTCCTCAAAAATTCATAAATACTTTCTCTTGTCTTTTCTCTTCTCGCTTCATAATTTTCTTTATACTTCAGTTAGGGCCAGGCCTTGATGTGGACTTTTGTCCGTTATTGGAGCCTTCAGTATGATAAAGATTTTCGTCAGGCAGCTGATACAGTATTGCGTTAACTGACTTGCACAGCCGTGGCACAGTTACCAATACTCTCCAAGACATAAGCCTAACACAACCAGCTTCACCCATAAACTCTGAAATATCTATATTGCAACTCTCACTCAGCTGTGTTACCACAGATGTGTACAGTTTGAAAAAGGGTGGAATATACCTGTTGTTTCAAATGAATCAGATTACAGGCAAAGTAAGAGATATACATTAGTTATGATTTAGCTTAGTTTTGTCAAAGGGGAATAGTATAATGAGACATCCAGTAAAAACACAAAAGCAGTCTCATAAGAGATTGAGTTCTCATTTTCAATAATCGTTCGATAATTTCGATACCATGATATAAGAAAAAAAAAAGGGAGAGCTTTGTCATCTATGTGTCAGTCAGGTTAGAAAACGCAAATATTGATGGCTGAAAAAATAAGTTGAACAGATCGACAAAGAATAGGTACATACTTTATTTACCGAAAATTGAGATGATACGCAAATGAAAATTACAGGCACAAACAACCTGTTATACAAAAATCATTCTTAATCATACGTATCAATACGAGATCACACTGTGTTCCGGTTTGTGAGATGCAGACGATAACCTGTCGTGATTTGGAAAGGAAATACATTTTCTTTGCATAAATCAGATACTATTTTCAAAAGAGCAGCAAAAAGAATATTCAAATTGTTAGAATCTTAATCAAAATATCATGCTAATAAAGTCACAGAAAAAAAAAAATCTTGTGTATTGTTGAAGGGAGAATTTAATTGGTATAAAATCTATGAATGATTGAAAAGAAAATTTACATATTGCAAAACAGATGGTGAAAGATATATATATATATATATATATATATATATATATATATATATATATGCCTGTGGTTACACCGTGAGTGAAAAGTCACCTTCGGCGAGGCTGTATCATCATCGTCTGTTCACGAGAGCGACGACAGTCCCGTCACAGAACTCATCCCAAGGAAGTCCATAATTTCCCTTCTCCTGGAAGTAGCGTAGCATTGAGGCTGCAGGAGCTTCTGGAAAAGGGGTCCTAGAATAAAAGTAGGATCTCGATTCAATTGTATGAAATCAGAATAATGGAATAGTCTGTAACGCAGAGAAGTGAAAGGATTCATTTATAGAAAACTGTGAAGAAGGCAAGACTAAACTATTACGCAAGAGTTCTCTTCAGGAAAGGAAATTTCAACACGTGCAGATAGTAATCCATAAAACATACAAGCCTTACCTCACTGAAAGTAATTTCAACGTGGGTAGATAGTAATCCGTAAAACAAAGCAACTCTTACATAAACTTATGGTTACTTCTCATTTGGTTTCTCAAACATCTCTCAATCACGCTCTAAGATACTGTCCGTCATCATACTATCCTTATCAAAATATCAAGTTCAAGTCACGTCATATCACGATTTCTATCAGCCGTTCTACGATTCTCTTTGCTGCGCGGGCTCCACATAAACAACTACCACAATAGATATAGTACTCCCCAGAGAAAGGCCGAGATGTGATCAAGACAGAAACACCAGTCCACTGAGATCTTCATCACCTGTATTTCTACGGTTTGATAGAACCCCGAAATACGTCACAATCGTATATTCACAAAAATCAAAATCGATGTGAACTGCTAACAATTAGTACGTTTGGTACAATGATGGTAGCGAAGTTATTCCAAAACACAAACACAACTCGTTGGGATATCTCGTTTTTTCTAACCTTTTTACCACTCTGTACTTTATTATTTCCCTTCTCATTTCGTTTCTTTTTCATTCGTTTAACGAAGTCCTCAAACATTGAGGTTTTCAAGCCTTTGTCTCATTTAACCTTCATGTCATGGAGATACGAGGAATTTTCAACAAGAGATATCTTAACTGACGGCTCATTTTGATTGTAAGAATCTACGGGCATTATCAAAAACATTCTGTAAATCATATACTCAAAATTTCAAAGATATGTTCTGAAGGCATTCACACCTTTACATAAGCCTCCCCATTTCTATTTCACATTTTCTCTTGTGTTGCCAATACACGTCCTCTACTATTTTTTAGGGGGAACTATTGTAAAGAAAACTCTCGCTCGTCACAGTTTACCTGGTGACATGCCGTCCTCAGCCTACCTCTCTTATGCTGCCCTCAACCCACCCCTCACCGTCATTCTCAGTGCCGCTCCCTGCCCACATCTCACCGCCGCCCTCAACGCAACCCACGACGCTTTTCTTAACCCGACAGTCTCTACTCACTCCTCACACAACCCTCACCGCCGCCCTCAGGCCGGCCCTCACCACCACTCTCACGGCGCCCCTCAGAAGTCTACCGCTTCCTTCGGGCTATCCCTCACCGCCGCCCTCAGCCCGTCTCTCATCACCGTCCTCAGCACTCCCTTCATTCTAGCAACCCGAACCAGAGCGCTGGAAGCTGCCGGGCACCAGGCCCACACTGGAGAAGGGGCAGGTGAGCACTTAAATGTTTAATCACTAACGAAATTAAAGTCTCCCTCTAATGAGTGTGGTGAAGCGGGTCGGGCCGGACCGGACGTGTGTGACTTTCACGACTACGTGCGGAAAGACAGGACCCGAGAGAAAGGAGGGGAGGAGGGCGGGAAAAAGTGGGTTAGAAAAAGATACAACATAAAAATAAAGTGGCTCTGTTTAAGAGGATTTCCCTGTGCTGGTTTGTGAGGCGACCCGGTATGTAGCAGTGAGTGAGGTGACCCGGCGTGTGGCCTGTGGCAGTGGAAGAGTGGGTGAAGTGACCCGGTGTGTGTGGCGGCAGCAGGTGAGGTAACCCGGAGTGTGGCAGTGGGTGAGGTGAGCCCAGTGTGTGTGTGGCGGCAGCAGGTGAGGTAACCGTGTATGTAACGCTAGCAGTCGGCCCGGCCGGACCGTCTACGGTATAACATCCCACGTCCGCTCGCCTCAGCCCCAGCCTTTGCTGCACAACCCGAGACGTATAATCAAGCCTCCGCGTTATCGCCCTCACCACCACACGTATAAAAATGTTTTATCCTCTCGCTGAGAGGTAACGCGCCGGCCGAGACGCTACCCGTTCCGGCATTTCGCTAAGCACGGCATAAAACGCACATCCCTGAAGACTTAATTGTCGGCGGCCGAGCGGAGGAGGGCGCCGTCAGGACCGGGCTGGCGCGGGGCGGCCGTTTCACACATTAAGGGCGCCCGCCCAGACCCCGCTCCCCAAGCACCCACGGAGATGCGCATCCAAAACAACCACTCGAGGAGTAATTTGATGTTTCCGTCTCGCATGTCGTTATTGAAGGTTCGCTGGCTCGTTGCCACGCCTGGACGTTTTGCATTTAACACATCGCCCCGGTGGAAGGATCTACTCTAGAATTAACAGAAATAAAGGAAAGATCTCATTGGTCACGGGATATCGTACGCCGCGTTTTACAGCTCTCCGTTTTGACGTATGTCTTGATTTATGGCTGGGGGGGGGGGGGTATTGGTCGGGTTGGGGTGAAGAGGGTAAGAGTCATGGGGGGGGGGCGGGGTGGGGGGGGGGGCGGGGGGGGGGGGGGGGGGGGGGGGGGGGGGGGGGGGTCTTCGAGCGCGCCTCCCCGCCTCCCTGTACAATCTCCTCAGGCAGGCAGGCACTGGCACGCCCCAGTTCAGGCTGCCTCCCGCTGCCCGGTCTCCCCAGCACTTGTGCTGGGGGACCCTCGTCCCACACGCTTACCGTCTCTAGTACTGAAAGAATACTAACCAAAAGACATTTCTATGGTATATATGATACATGTATAAATACAAACGTATACGTGAAGTTTATATACATGTGCGCTTAAATACACACAACAGTAAATGTACGACCTGGAGGTGAAGAAGAAGAAAGGGTTGGGAATCGGGCAGCTGCTGAAGCTGTTGGAGATGGCATTGCTGGTGGTGAGGGAGGACTGCGGTAGTGGTGGCGGTGGTGGTGATTCCAGGCCCACCATGCTTGGGTACATTAAATGCCACGGCCTCACCTTTGGGTACCACCATTCAACTACGATTCTTCTCGAATAGAGTAATTGACTGACTGACGGACCGGTTCGGTGACGTACAACGGCATCATAATTATGGACGGGGTCACACATTGCTTCATGAGCTAAGTTCTAACGAGTAAAACTTGGTGTTCCTTTTTTTCGACAACGAAGAAAACTCTTTTTGGTCTTTGACTTGCTTCATTCTGGAGAGCGAGAGATTGAATCGCTTCAGTTCTAATCGGCTCGTTGCCAAATAAAAGCTGCACGTTGCAGCAAATCTGATTGAAGTACTGATGCCCTGTGTTATGAGAGGCATTTGAGGGGCAGGTGCTGTACAGGTGAGAGAATCATTTCTCAATGCCATTACTAATTCACCATCCCACATCATCTGCCGTGGGTGAAGTACCAGAAACCACTCCACAAATTTGAGAACAGAGGGTTGAAGTTACTAATGAAGGTGATTCAGAAACGATAATGACTACAACTGTGGGGTTCACGATCTTGCAGAGCCTACGGTACGAGAAGCAGGACATCTTCAAGTATACATATTTTCAGTGAAGTTACATAAGACCTCATGAAGCCTCAGACATGGAGCCACACAGCCGGTGATAAAGGTGTGTACATCACCGCCACAATGACCACAAAGGCGGGTGGGTGGGTGGGTCAGCACCTGTGTACGGGAAAGAGGTATTATATAAGCTACCGGGTCCAGCTGACAGCTCCGTGGACTCAGTACACCGGACATCATCACGTGTGGGTTGACTTGTGAGTTTGCGAAAAAGCAGAGATTCTAAAAAAGTCATTGATACCAGTCATTGATCCAATCTTGCATAGGTGCACTGTGCATGGACACAATAGTTCGCTGTGTAAACAAAGATGACGGACGCGGAGGAACTGGAGGAAGTGAGTGAGACTTACGAGGTAGCGCAGGTGTGGTCATGCTGGGAACTGCAGACAACAGGCGACACTGACAGTGCAGGTGAGGTCAGGCTGAGGCCAGGTTCTACTTGCAACGCTAGTATGCCTGGTCTTGTAAGGCCAGGGACAGCATGCAACACATGGAGGCCAGGTACTATAAAACCAGGAAACACATGTAATACTGGTACTGCGAGGCCATGGACAGCGTGCAGTGCTTGGTTAGCCAAGTACTGTCGGCCAGGTACTGGCTCATGGAAGCGTCAACGCGCCGGCAACATAACCCTACCTCATCCGTGGCGCCAGCCTGGTGCAGTAACAACAACCGCTACGTAGCACCGCAGCAGCGGCAGCAGCAGGCTGTGATACAATGTCTCCCGAGTTGCCCCATTTCCTTTCTCACCAGACCCCTCCGTCGACTTAAAGAAGTCTGTCTCTACGGCAGCTTCTCAATCAATCCTCTCCACTCGTTACTAGCCTCGTTTTCTCTGTCTTCTACAACCACCTTTTCCAGTGTCTTGCTTCTTCTTCCAAGCGAATTCTCGATGCCCTTAATCCATCTCATTCCAGGACGTCCTCCTTCTGGAGTCCAGCTTATATGCTAAGGTTAATGCAAGCTGTCTGTGGGTGGCGGATATTGGCCGTTCGGGCTCACGATGATGACACATCCTCTCCCGCTGTCAGATAATCTCGACTGTTTACCTCACTGCTGAATCATTCTCTCATTACGTTTTCTGCAACCAACATTATTTAATTAGTTATTTCATCACAAAGTAATTTAAGTTTCATACAATTAACTAAACATCTATTCCAGTTTCTATTCTGCCATGCTGATTTTTTTCTTCTTACTGGTCAGTGAGAGAATGGCTTTATTATCTCTAAAGGGTTTCGTAACTAACATCTTATTCTACTTTATTCATAATAGACTTGACCTCTCATCGTAAATGAAGCGGTTGGAGATTTCGTCACGTCTTGCTTGATGGAAGTTAGACACATAATTACAGTTGGACGACGAGCACCATCCTCCATGACACGTTAGTTGGAGCAGAATTGGCAAAAAATCATTCATGTTTTTGGAAACGAAAGACGGCTCACGACGGGGTTTACTGCACCTTCCCAGCTCTGCCAGAGAGCCTCCTCACCTTCCTCACTAGTGACGAATGCCTTGATTTTAAAGTCGTCGGTGAGACTATCCCAGATATTTTGGCTGTTTTTCGGGAAGATCACATTTTTGGACTTCATCCGTCTTCCATCACTCGGGTTCGATCCTTGGTTTAGGAATTAAAGCGGTGGAGTTTCCCTTCGACGGATTGTCTCGCGTGTTTCTACATTTCTTTCGAATCTGGGGATTCGTAAAGACATACAATTAAAATGGTTTTCAGTGATGAGTTACGAAGCCATTATGTTGGGTTTATCGTAATGAGAATCTCCAGTTCAGCTGATTTACATTTTCGACGCCTTAATACGTCTTATATTTTCAAAGATTACTTTCTTCTCCACAATCTGTGGGCCTCTGACTTTTATCGTCCTGTAAATCTGACACTGTGTTATTTGCAAAACCTAACATTCTAATTACATCTGGCCTCCTAATTTCTCTCCCACTTCGCAAAAAAAAAAAGAAAAAACATAAAGTTATCGCATTTACCTGTGGTAATAATTAGTTGAATATGGCGTCAGCCCTGACCCGGGGAGGGACGGCGAAGGGTAGCACCACGAGCGTCGACCAGGAGGTCAGCTACCCGTAACCACCCTCCCTCAAGGTAGCGCCACTTGCCCAAGTCTCCTCCTCCCCCTACTGTCACGCTTTCTCTCGTACACTTTTTTTCTCCTCTCCCTCCAGTTTCTACGCTGGAGGCTTGTCAAGTTCTCCACATTGTTTTCGTTGGTCTAAACGCATGGCAGTTTACCTCTGTATCTCGCCAACAGCATCGTCTGAGGACATTATCTCCTCGAATATAACCTAAGCCCCACAGTGCTCTTTTATACCATGGTATCTCCCTATGACGATGAGTCACTACAACGGGTTTCTTGTTCCTCCTACGATCATCCATGTCTGAAAAACCGTCACACGAAAAGATTCTTGTAGATGAAGCAAGAGAGAGTGCGGGTGACGCGGGAAAATTAATTGAGAAAATGTTGTAGTCCAAAATGGTGCAGATACGGACAATATAGTAGATAAAATAACCTGTCACTATAAAAAGGAAATACAGGAAGGAGATTATATATTTTAGTTTGATATGAAGGAAAATATCTTTTAACAAATGGACACCACACGGATGTAGGTTCTGCCAAAAGGCACAATCACTGGAGGTAATGGTTTGTGGATCACACGCAACAGCTCTGGGGAAGGATGACGTGACCAAACGATGTCACTTAACCACAGCGTCTCTGATGCCATCGACCCAGGTCCTTGTCATACCTAACAACACCTACGGACAGAAGTCGGGTCAGATCAAGGAAGGACAACTTTAGTTCATCCTACACCTGACGTGTACAGACAAAATAGAGATGACACACACCAACAAACACTGAGATTGTCTGAGGGAACAGGTATGCAAAATAATGATTCCTCCTGCCTGACAGAGCCATGAATTGGACCTACTCGCCTGAGAACCACGTCTCCCCACATATGTCACCTCCAAACACCTGTATAATATAAAGAGCAGCCGTGCATACCCCTAAAAGGCACAGCGGTCTGCGTGCCATGTCGGTAAAGCGAATTGTGCATTTAGGTGATACCCGCATCTCCCACGGTCAGTTTCCCCGACGAGCCCCAAGTTTTCCTTCCCACACGCAGTGTCCACAGGTCAGAGAAGATGCACTCGGGTATTGAATAATGATAACAATACGTAAGTCATCTCAATACATCTGGTAGGCCCCGCACGTTGTGCGAACAACACCAGGAGCAGCGAGGGGGGGAGGGGGGTGTCACACATACGGTGCGTCAGCCAACACACACACACACAAACAACGCAAGCTCTTGTGGTCAATACTTCCTCATATGGCGGCTAGGAGAGCACTAAACCTCATTCTATTATGAGGCCCCACTCATGCGGAAACTCTCTGTCACACCACGGAGCACCTGTGACGCCCCTGTTCCTGTTGTTACGTGTGACGCATCTCATCCCCTCTACGTTTCACTGGGCCGATCCGAGATCTGAGAGTTGGCGTCAGGGACGGTGATTCCTGCTGGTCAGGAAGAGGACGTAGGCGTCAGGGACGATGGTTCCTGTACGGCAGGAGTAAGACGTCAGTACTGGACACACATAAGTAAGAATATTCCTTTGTTGTTACACCGTCTTTCCCGGGCTAATCAAGCACCACCGTGGTAACCTAACGATGTAATCTGTTGAAGCAAGGAAGTGGCTGAGGCTTGGCTAGAGCCGTCTGGCTACCTCGATAGCCTACCTTGGAGTCCCTAATGTAGTGGTTCGAGGAATACAAGTCAAAATACGTTCTACTCTCCACTCAGTAACGAGTGGTACATGAAACACAAGTCATTATATGTTACTTTCCAGTCAGTAACATCAACGGAACCGTATACATATTGGTCCTTGCATATCTCATGATCATGATTCGGACCGGTACGTCACACTGCGCTAAAATGCTACAAGAAACAGTTAGTTAGGTTACCTCCTCTCAATGCCAAAGTGGTATATATATATATAAAACAGGATTCTAATGCAGGAGGGATAGGTCAATCAATGAAAAGGCTGTCCAGGGAGATGGCAAAAAGTGGAAGTTGGTTGCACCTGGTTGGCCGTTAGCGGAACCTACGTATACACACACACACACGACCCTATCAACTTCAGGAGTCTGAATATAAATTCACCCTTGAAACTTTGAAACGTAAATACAGTCTATCGTCCACTCTCTCAATAGCATTTCACGTCTTAAGGAAAGCGGGAGATCACCTCAGCCGCCCTCCATACCGCGTGATGCACGGCCGTCACAACCACCACCTGCATAATTAGGAGCACATTAATTCCGGGTATAATAAGTATAAGCCTTACCACATAATTACCCCCTCTAACGCCACTCTGCATTATGCCACGCTCGGAGGAGACCCTAAACACCCAGAATATATATATATATATATATATATATATATATATATGCAAAATCTCTTCTCTTTTCTTGAACGGCGATGAGCGACCGCGTATCGTCGTCACCCGTCACCGCTGTCCGCGTCGACCTTACGACAGACGTAAGAGTAACGCAAGCCGACGTATCATCACCACACACCACCGCTGATGAACAACTCTTCTTTTTTCTTCTTTTTTTTTCCACCACTCGACGAGGAGAGACAGTTGCGAGGCGGGAGGAAATGCGGGGCTGGAGTAGTATAATTTTATCGAAAAATGTTATAAAATCTTTGGGAGAGCATCATGCAAGTCTGGGCTGTGGGTGGCCCCGCGGCCGGTGGGCGGGTGCTGGGGGTGGGGGCGGCGGGGCGGGTGGGGGAGAGGGAGGGGGGGGGGTAGAGGGGTAAGGGTGGCGGTGACGGCGGTACCTTTGATCTCGCGGGGCTACTAGCCACCCCCTCTCCTCCCCTCCCCTCCACAATACTCCCCCTCCACCCAGCCTCCTCGTCTCCCCTCTCCCCTCCCTCAGTCTCCCCCTCTCCCCCGATCCAACAAATTCTCTTTCTTCCTTTAATTTCCTCTCAGTCCTTCCCCCCCTCCCCCCCCCATCCCCTCTCCCCTCCACACGCCTCCGATGATGTCAAGTGAATATAATGTCCTTAAGCTTAAGCCCCGGCTTTTGTTTTGTTAGCTTTTGTTTTGTTAGCTTTTGTTTCGTTAGCTTTTTCTATTCTGATACTTTGTTAAGAAACAATAGCGTGGAGGACTCTTTAGATTACAGTGATTTAAGGCTTGAATATAAAACGTAACATCAGCTGGTCAATCGGAAAAAAAAAAAAAAAAAAAAAAAAAAAAAAGGGAAGTCGAGGAGAGAAACTTGTGATTGGAAAAAAAAACAAAAATTTCGCTTGGCTCTCTGTCTGTATCTGTTGATTAGTTTGTCGGCTTAATTGTGTGTGTGTGTGTGTGTGTGTGTGTGTGTGTGTGTGTGTGCCATCACTTTTTCGGTGACGTACGGATAGAGAGTTCTACACTCGTGGGGCTCCATCTATCGATCTTCCTCCACTATCATATAACTTTTGAAGCTTCCGGTATCCATGTCCACATTCACAGTTTCTTCGCCCGTTTCATTCTATGCATCCGCTACGATTGTGTTGCAGAAACATTTCCTGGCGTCTAGAAAAGTTTCTTGTTCAGTTTCACGTTAACGGTCTCTGGTTCTTCTAGTCTTGCTACTGCCGAAGAGCTGTTCGCTGTTGCTGTCACCGAGGTGGTTTAAAAGCTTTAAAAGGTTGGTTGTTAAGTGGGTCACGGCTCATTCTTCCCAATCCCAAGGGAGACAGATCTATCTAATGTCTGTCTCTTGTCTTATCCCTATAGCTTACGTGATTCCTGCTAGACATATTCATAACGAAGACTTCTTTCACTGTGCCCCATCCTCAGTACTTGACATTAACTCGGTCAGACCAATGTGCTTATCTGTTACCCGCGTGCATGTAAGGTAGGTAGCTGGAGGACTTGTGGTCGCAAGACGCGTAGTTTAAAGAAAAATGTCTCTTGCATGCGTGGTTGTCAAAGTGATTGAGACGCGTAGCTTGAAGATATAAATCTGTTACTTGCATTCTTGCTATGTTACCCTGTGAAAAAACTGCACGTTACTGTGCTATGAAATGTGCCAATATAAGACACACTGCCATCAGCAGGTGCAGTTATACGGTCCGCAGCTACAAAAACGCGTTCCTGGTAAAAGACTTAGCTTTCGGATGAGCAGCTGACTGATGTGTGAATGCTGAAAATGTGAGGTTCTTTCAGGCTAAGGTGTATTGTACTGAGTAGCTGCTGGAGCTGGAGACTCAGGCTTTGGACACTCAGATTCACTGGTGTTATAAAGATTATTCCCAGCAACAGACACGAGTCTGTTTATACGGTGCAGATGGAGGAGGAGGCGGTGGTGGCTAACACCAGCCCTGAAGGACGCCTGCCTGTGGCCTGGCTGGCTGCCATACTTCCTGGTATTGTATGTCATGTTGTTGGTGTGTACACCCACCTCCCCTCCATCCTGTACAACCACCCCCACCAGAACGTCTCCCCCCACCTATCTCACTCCCTCCTCCAGACACTCTACACATGACTACCATAGTGCAAGACTTGTGTGTGTGTGTGTGTGTGTGTGTGTGTTAACCAGTACCATACACTTCCTCCCCATCAGTACAGTTTGAACACTCAATTTCCTTCCCCAACTGCTATACTCCCCACTACCAGCCACGCCCCCCTCCCCTTCCAGTCACACTCCCCACCGCCAGCCACACCTCTCTCTTTCTCCCCCATTCTCCCGGGGTCAGAGGTCAGCCAGCTTCAGGGAGGAGGGTCTCCTTGCCAAGTATTAATTAATTACCCGAGGCGACGATTCATTCCCTCCCTCCCTCCCTCTCTCCCTGGATGATAACAGCTGATGACCGGCGCACACAGCATCGTCTGCACGATGTACAAACACAGCTTCGTCTGCACGACATTCTGACACAGCTTCGTCTGCAGTGAAGCAGCACAGTCGGCACGATATGCGGACAGATGGGCTTCACCGTCAGTAGATCTGGCCAAGCTGCAATCAGATATCACAAGATGGGCTTTAGTGTTAGTTGTTCTGGCAAAGCTGTAAGCAGACATTACTTGATGGGCTTTAGTGCCAGTAGGTGTCGCTGTGATTCTTGAGTCCATGGTTCAACACACCCAAACACAAACACTGGCGACATTATTTGCTCTCGATTACATGAAAGTAGAAAAAACTGTCCAGCCAGATACAGTCTCTTACTTGAACCCTCACAGATCACTGGTTCACTAACGCGAGACATTCACTCGGTCTGATACGAGAATCAAATGTATACCAATCACTATATTCACTTTGGATTCATTTTCAATATTTTTGCATTCTTTCCCGTTCTTCAGGTAAACCTCTTCCGCTTCACGATACAGTTGCCTGATGAGGCAGTGTAGTTTCACAGTCCTGATGATGGGGATCGGTATGTGATTCAATTTCAGTTTTTATAAGACGTTAATTCTTATCGTAACGCGAAATCCATACGAAAATTTCAGTTCCAGGTGTCTTACCCATAAGTGAGGAGAGTTGTAGATCAGATTCACCACAGCCTTCATCGCTAAGAATACAGCCAATAAAACTACAAGAAATCAAGACAAGACTAGACTTCGGAAGTGTGGACAAGCGACGTTCGCTTCGCTCGTGACGAGAAGAGGAGCAGGTGGTGATACAGATATTTACAGACGACGGTGCGTGTCGGAGCGGACCGGTGGATAAGGGAGTCACAGACGATGACAAGATTCTGGGAGGAAAGCGCCTGGGACCACATTAGACTACACCCTGGATGGAAGGCGAAAGCTAGCATTTTTGTTCGTGGCATTCTGACGCCGACGACTGAGACGAAGGGAGTCAGGAGGAATCCGATGTTCTGCAGTTTACCCAGAGGACATACGTACACGATACGTGTAAGAATGTGAGTTCAGATACTCACGTATGATATGTGACCCATGTTTCCTCGGCATCACACACACACACACACCAAACGTGAACACAAACAAGCACTTATATATAGGCATCCTTCACATGCATATACGCCGCGCATACACATACAGCTCCACATAAATACCTCATATATGCATATACTCACTACACTTACTCACACATACCTCAACATGTCCGCAACGAGAGAATCACAACATTTCTTTCGATCAAAGCTTGTACCTCCCTGATCCAGGGCATCTGCTGCTGCTGCTGGACCCAACAGAGTAACCAATACCCTTATGCATCGTCAGGTACCTAGTATATCTACCTTTAAGGACAGTTCTAACATTCCCTCTGGGTTTGGCGGCGCATCAGAAACATTAGTGATTAAATTCTATCATCAATCTAATGAGAGGTTCAGACTGTGTGAGGTGAAATGTTCCTGATTCACGGAGACCCTGGCTGTAGCGCGATGTGTCCCTGATTCAAGGAGACCTTGGCTGTGACACCGCCTTCAGACGAAACGGCTTTGCAGTCGTGGAATAGTCATACGCAACTGAGGGAACGTCTGACACCGAGAGTCAACACAGCACAGGGGGCGATTCCCTGTAGCCAGCTGGAAGACAATACTCTCTCCATATCATATATCATCTTGCTGTGTGAGTGTTTGTCGGGAGTCCAATGTCAGAATACGAAAGATAGATGAGTCATCTGCACCATCATATGAGTTAATGGTAGAAAGAAATGACTCATTGAGTGAGGCCATGAGGTCGAAAAGGGCCAGGCAAGTATGTTTCCCACGGAGAGTAACAACCCCGAGATGTGGGTCATGATTGAGCAGCATCAGGTGTATCTCTGAGGGTCCCACAGCTCGACGACGAGACGGGGCGATGGATCCCACCACAACAAAACGAAGACCGCAAAAATCGGCCGTCATCAGCAGGTGTGAGCGGCGGAGGGAGCGACGCGTCGGGGACCACCAGCACCGCTGACAATAAGTCTATAGGACGGTGTGCGGAGGTGTTAATGCCTGCGCTCCCCCGAGGCCACAGAGGCGAATGGGGTACGCGATCGACGGGTGGCTTCGGGTGGAGAGCAGGGGTGCAGAGGGTTGTTGGGGATAATTAGCAGGGCAAGTGGTGGTATTTAGAGGGGCTTGAGGTCTAACGATTCAATTAATAGAGATGAATATATCATATGTGGAGCTGCAGGTGTGGTCCGGGCTCTGCTCAGGTGTGTGTGCGCGCCCCAGGGATGCTTGGCTAAGAGGGGTGTGGATGCTCTGGCCAGGTTTATGATCTCTGGTGATGGTCACAGGGAAGGGCTGCTGTGACAATGTCCGGGTCAGCGTGCTGTGAGGCTGTGGCGTCGTACCGCAGCATCGTGACAGGCTGCGTCAGCATGCATCTCCGTTGGTACAGTTGATGGAAAATCTGGTCGACAATTTTCCTTCTACGTTGAAGCAGTCAAATTATCTCTTTCTTCCCAACATCATCTACGCCCTTTGACCAAACCAAGACTTGGCTACCAGCCATCCGCACCCATCACTATCAAACCTTATGATGACAAGTTGAATGCATAGATCAAGAAAGACAGAAAGCTTATTATGACGAAAAGTAAATCAGAATGACGTCTTAAAAAAAAAAAAAAAAAGATAAAATCAATTTATTCCAATGCATACGACAGTAAGGCTTCCACGACCTGGCGGACACTGATGTAACTTCCTCGCCTCTCCTCCTGCCAGTGCTACAGTATGAAGACCATAGGGTGGGCTGGCGTGCCCCAAGGCGCCACCCACGAGCAGGACCTCCCCTGTTGTGCCTTCCGTCGGTAGGAATGGGCCCTGCAACCCTAAAGGTCAGGTCCTCTCCCAGCGCCTAATGACCTCAAATGACCTGTCTGGTGGCCGTCTATCACCAGCTTCACCCCTGGTGCCGCTACAAACTGGTCCTCGTAAATGGAGTTCTTGAGACGATCATCGCGGGAGATTGGCAATAATTTCCTCGCCTGTGGATGGTCATTGAAGCTCTCGGTCGGAGCCTCAGGTTCGACTGTCGTTTCGTGAAATTATTGTCTGAGTCTGTTCTAAGATGGAGGACGACATTATCTGTAGTAGTCTATAGCATTCACCTGCTTCCAGCAGCCCTACTAGCAGAAGTAGCAGCAGCAGCAGCTGCCGACACTTCAGTTGTAACCAAACACAAGATCGACGCGTTTGAATTAGTGGTTGTTACAACTCAAAGGTCTATAATCTGATGTTTTCGTCTTCTTTATACGTGCTGGCCTTTCCCGCCGTAGCGATGCAGCATTAAGAATCGAGCCTTTGAGGAAAAATACTCGCTTTCCTCCTCCTTTTGTTCTTACTTTTGGAAAGTGATAATACATGAGGGAAGAATTCCTAGCCGTACGCTCCCGCCCCTCTTAGTCGCCTTCCACGACACGCAGGAGAAACGTGGGTAGCACTCTATTCGCCGTATCCTTACAAATAGCCAATCATCGACCAACCTCAAAATTAAGGATAAACAGCTGTGAACCGGATACACAGACCGAGATTCGAACTCTTGCTTACAGATTCATATTCAGCATCGTTGACCAGTTCTCCATGGAGACTTATGGCAATGGATGAGTCTGTGAGGTCAAATATATCACTAAATTTCAGCGTCTTGCTGCAATTATGTGTCAATGAATCTACAAATGTATGTGGAAATTTGCTACCGGACGTAAGGTGTCACTAAACTCGAGTGAGATGGCCTTTTAATGGTATTCTTACATTTAAGAGTGTCTCTGTATTTGACTATATTACTAGACTTGGGCTTGTATTTACACTTGTGTTATCTTTATTTAACGTTGGAGGCTCCAGTCACGAGCAAAAGTCCACATCAAGGACGGGCCTTAATTGATATAAAAAGAGGTCAGTGAAAGTGAGAGAGAAAAAAAGAAGAGACAAGGGAAAGTACCAACGAATTTTGGAGGAAATGAAAAACCTGTCTTACTCCCGGCGTGTCCCTGGGCCTGATTTCCCTGTTCTCAAGGTCACACTTATGTTCCACTTGTCTGAAGCGTATCGTCAGACTCAAGTGTGTCATCGAATTCTAGTGCATAACTGTGGTTTCCGTTTTTGGGGAGTGCATGAATGGACTTGACTGCCGTGGGGTTGGAATGTGTCAACAGACGTGTATTGATCGACTTCCGTTGAGTTTCTTTGTACTTGATAAAATTTGTGCATGATGACGGACTTCAGAAGATTAGTAAACCTGAGTGCGCTCTATGCTTGACTGTGTATCAGTGTCTGCAGCTGGTTCCTGCTGTGTCTTTGTCCTCAGAATGGTTCTGAATTTACATGTGCTTGTTGCTGGGGAGGAGTTGTACCGAAGGACTTCGTCACCGAGTACGTACGCCTCTATCACTGATTTTGAGTGTTGCTAAACTCGAGTGAACAATTGGACCTCAGTATTTTGGTGGACTTGAGATTATCACTTAGGCTGGTGACACTGGAAGTGAGCACAAATAAATCCAAATCAGTTCAAACACCAGCAGACCAATGGGTCTTAACAAGTCTGTTTGTGCTTGTGGAAGAGAACGGAGACTCGTGAATTGGTGTGGTAGGAGTAGAAATAAATACAGAATTTTCAAAGATGATGACCTGTAAACTTTTACTGTAACTAAGGAGGCGCAAATGAAGTCGGTCGTGGATCTGAAGCGAAACTGTTTATCAAGTCTATGCTTAAACGTATTCATGGTACTGCTTTCAACTGCTCTAATTGGTGAATCATTCCATATGTTAACAATCCTATTAAGAACAGAGCAGGAGAATAAGGCAGACGAATAGAGGGAAAATGTACCTTGGCCTGTTGGCCCAATCAAGGCCAACAGGCCTATGTTGAGAGCCCCCTGGCCTTAGACCCCAAGAACTACTTCCCTGTGAAGCAATGAATCACTATCTCGTGAAAACTCTCGTACCAGTATCTCGTAAAGCTTTGCACTGACATCAACAAAATGCCTTACACTACTATCTCGTAAGTTCTGGAACCGATGGTCAGTGAAGTTTCTGAAATCTTAGCATAATATACACGTGCTCGAGATATGGATCCCGGCAGACGATCGCATGCAAATATTGGAGCAAGTCGTACGTGGAAGAGAGCCTGGGAAGGTGTTCCCCCATCAATACGTCCCGTCCCCCAGAAGGTTGTAAACAGGTCACATCCGGCCACCCAGGCGGATAAACACACCCTCTGTATTTGCCCTACGATAAATACGTCAGCCTCGCCACCCACCGCCCTCTCTTCCTGGGCCGCCCTCGTCAACCCCCAGCCCTCGTAGGCTGGAGTCGTCGGCTGTCAGTCTAAATCAGAGGGATTAGCGTGTTAATAAAAAGGCGTCTAATGGAGCGACCCTAATGTCCCCAAACATAATTGAAGGGTTTCCCTTTCAGCGCCTCGCTCACGGACGACGGCCCAGGCGGGGGCTGCCAGCCTGGGTCCTACGAGGAAAACACAAAAACTTCTCTACATCACTGATACATTACTGCTTGCTCAAGGTCCTGTGCGCTGGAATATCTTGGTTTACCTTAACGCTGTCGACGTTCAGTGATGCGCATCGGCCGATAATTCTGTTCGTTGCGGTTGTGGAAATGAAATGATAATTGAGGGAATGAGGAGGAGAAATCACTGCAATGACCTGGCTTGGTGGGGTGGTTCACCTGGCGTCCCGCGGGAGTGTGGTGACCCCATGAGGTCAAGAAGAGGGGTGGGGGGGGTGTCTAGGACGGGGGTGAGTGGGTGCGGGAGGCGGCGGGGTGTGTGTATGACGCCTCCATCTTCCACCCAGTAAGCCTCAGTCACGTGGAAATATATGGGAAAACGTCAAACAGGCAAGTAATTGATAGGGAAGATTAGCAGGTCGGTTAGTCCTGTGGGACGGGGAAAAGAGAGAGACGGGCAACTGTTTAGGGCGTATCTGTGGCCTGTCGCAGATCCACATCCGTCTGCGACCCGTCTTACCTGCAAAAGAATTCAACACACTGCGTTTGAAGACGGAGTTTTATCGGACCGTTGTCAACACGCAGTCGTCCTTCTCATGGAGTTTACTGCCTCTGGGGACCATGTGGAGGACTCGAAGTCCAGGGTGGTGAAGGTCTTGAGGGCCGGCCACCTGCACCACTGGTGAATACTAGCCCTCCGAACATGATAGTACGACGCCTGAACACGACGGTGCGACGCATGACCACGATGATACTGCCTGTGAGCACGAAGGAACGGCTTTGAAAAACACGATGGTACAGCATTTAAGCTTAGACGCTACGAACTCTGAGTGCTGTACCAGGCAAAACACCACCATATACACACTCTAAATGTTACCCGTTTCTCTACTTGCAAATTCCACACCCAAACTCTCTCTATCTCTCTCTCTCTCCCTCTTTCTCTCTGCCCCCGAAAAGAGATACAAAAGACTGCGAACACGTATTCAAGACACTAATGGTTTAAGCGAGATGAGGGATGATTGCAAACAAAGGGAAAAGAAGTGTTAATCACAGTGAAAGTACAGTTGAGGCACTATCACGCGCAGGTCTTTGAGGTTTGCGCTACTCTCTCACCTTCGGGAAGTCGCACTCAAACAGAACGGAAGGCTACGAGATTTCACGACGTGTATATGAAGTCAAACACGAGAGAAAATAGCCTTCGGGATGATGACTAAACTGCGTGTAAAAGATCTAGTTTCCCTTATCAGTTCCCAATTACATTGTTAGCCCGGACTCGAGGGAGGTCTCGAGTACGTCGGGAGGCGGAGGCGAATCACAGAGGGATATCATGAGGCAGACGTTTATCCTCATGATCCCTGGCCGCCTACGGGGACGGCTGATGAGGAGGCGGGGCTTCGGAGCTGCGGCCCCGGGGGACCCAAAGGGGAGGAGAGATGGGGGGGCTTTCCGGAACACACAGAGGGGGCGGAGGACTTGAGGATACAGATGCATCGGGGACCAGCAGTCCCTGAGGAAGATCAAGACCAAGGAGACATCACGCTCGGGGAGGAGGTCCGCTGTGTCCTGGGCATGGGAGGTTCTGAGAGGCCATGATCAAACCCGTCATGATGAGCCCGCAATGACGCTCAATGCCTACACTCACCTCACGTCACCCGCACCTGGGGGTCATGCTGACACCCTCGTGATGGGTGAGGGTAGTGTGTGTGTGTGTGTGTGTGCGTGTGGTGGTCTTTGGCATCCCGAAATACGTGGCAGAGGTGTGTGTGTGGTCTGTATGCCTGGCATTACTGATCCGTGTGCGTGGCCTGTATGGCAAGCGGGGTTGTTTTGTGGTCTGTGTGACCGGCGATGGTAATTGCCTATTCGTTCTGTACGGGAAGGGAGGTAGTTCTCTTGAACTCTCTTCACTATCATACGAATTTCTAAACTACTGTACCCTGTCTGCATTTACTATTTCTTCATTCAATTCATGCCATTTATGTACTACTTTCATGCTACGAGAATGCTTCTTTACATCTTTTCTTCAAAAGTTTTTCTTCGCTTAATTTCATGTTACGGCCAGTGATTGCTCTATCCTAGCATCTTTTGAAGAACTGCTCACAGTTTACGTCATCAAGCCGGTTTAAACTCTTAAAGGGTGTGATCAGGTCACCCCTCATTCTTCTTTCGTCAGTGGTGGGCAAATCTAAGGTCTCTAGCGTTTCCCTGTGTCTCACCTCTCTTATTTCTAGTACCATCTTTGTTGCCCTCCTCTTGGCCTTCTCTACGAGCTCTTCGTACTTCTTTAGGTGCAGTAACCAAACCTGAGAAGCGTATTTTAGTTCTATCATAATGAACGATGAATATTGCCGAACATTTTGCTCATCCACGTGCTTGAATTTGGTCCGTATGCCTGTTTATGACACTGGCGTTTGGGTCTATATAGTTAACCGTGGTGGCGGGTGATACGTATGCTTGGCATTGATCTGTGGTCTCTATTTCTTTGTGCATCAAAAATATCAGTCTCTTAGTTTGTGCTCTACGCATTTTTTTTTTTTTTTATGCTGAAGGCTCCAGTCACGGACAAAAGTCCACATCAAGGCCGGGCCCTAATGTCAGTAATGTAACGAATTCTTATACGTGGTTTGTATACCAAGTGGCGATGCTGTGTGGTCCGTATGCCTGGTGGTGTGTGCTCCGTATGTCTGGCGATGTGTGGTCCGTATGCCTGGCGGTGTGTGGTCTGTACGCCTGGAGGTGCGTAGTCCGTATACCTGGCGGTGTGTGGTCTGTATGCCTAGCAGCGTGTGGTCCGTATGCCTGGCGGTGCGTGGTCTGTATGCCTGGCGGTGTGTGGTCTGTATGCCTGGTTTTGCGTGGTCTGTATGCCTGGCAGTATGTGGTCTGTATACCTAGCAGTGTGTGGTCCGCATGCCTGGCGGTGCGTGGTCCGTATGCCTGGCGGTGTGTGGTCCGTATGCCTGGCGGTGCGTGGTCCGTATGCCTGGCGGTGCGTGGTTCGTATGCCCGGTGGTATGTGGTCTGTATGCCTGGCGGTGTGTGGTCCGTATGCCTGGCGGTGTGTGGTCCGGGGAGGTGCGGACTCCGACACCTTTTTGCGTGGGGCTCACGCTAATGGGCGGTGTGGACGGGGGAAGCCGCCGGAGCCTGGGCACCACAGCTGGTGATGGTGCGAAGGGCGTCGCCCCTGGGGCCTGCCACTGGTGCCACCCGGATGGTAAAGCCACACGCGGATTCCCGCCGTGATGACCCAGGCTAACCACAATTACATCACCGTCACTGCCGTGATTATGGATCCTACCATACTAATGACTACGTAAGAGTGTCTCTCGAGCCTCCATACCAAAGAAACCATGGCTAAACTACCATCGCTACGGAGGCCACCATAACCACCACCTGGAGCATGGTTACTGTGAGGAAAACTACCATAGCAACCACTATAACCATGACCACTGCAACCATAACCACTTAAACCATGGCCCCTGCACCACCATATCCACCACTTCAAACACCTCTCGTCTCATAACTACCACAGCAATTAAGACTCGAGTATTTACGCAGTGTGAAGTATTCCGCTGTGAGTCTTCCACCCACTTGGGCAACGCAGGTAGTGACGTATTTACCACTTGACCAACCTTCAAGGTTATTCATTGAGGAAACTGTTAAGATCATTCTTACATACTAAGCCAAAATGTCTAACTTCAGGGCTAAAATGTTAACACCGTCGAATATCAAAAATTCGTCTGAGATCTATATAGAAAATGTATTAAATGTATTACTCTCATTTGTACTGGTGAAGGACTGATTGTCAACCCGTGTAGCTACAGGAGTTACCCGCGTCCCCTTGACTGCAGAGCGGTGGAGAGTTCGATGTGACCTCCAGCACCCCGGTGGCGGGGAGACGCCCTCAATCTAGTGCAGGTCCTGTCCCCAGACCGTCAGCAGCCGCTCACCTCCTCCACACTCACCTGGACAAATGGGATCCCATCCCCGCGACACAAGAGGATTAGCGATCCAATCACTGTGTAATCCCTAGACTAATCCCCTTGCTAATCTCTGACGGCCGGAGTCAGAGACAAATTAACCCTCAAATAAATCCCCATGTTAGTGGTGACAGTAATCCTCATCAGGAGGACGGAGACGATGAGAGTACAGATATGATCGGTATTTTGGAGCCGCCACAGAACAAACACGTGGCAGGAGAGGCTTTTGTATATATGTGGCCTTTGATGTGGCCTTCAGGAGTATGGTTCGGTAGGGGGGGGCGTGTGGCGCAGGGTTCTGGGACCAGAGCAGCCTTGTCAAGTCAAAAGATAGGAATAAAAAGAAAAAAGATGAGTTCTGAAAGCAGTGTGTCAGACTAACCATTCGATTGCTGGTCTTACTTAATTCCAGAAGTCTGGTGTTACAGGACTTTGCCTGGTTTTAAGGCTTTACCGGGCGGGAAGAGTCACCTTCAGCGAGGCTATGTCATCGTCAGTTGACGAAAGAACTCGTCGCCTCAGAGGTGTCCATCCTGTCCCCTGATGTTGAGTGTAGCGCAGCCTTGAAGCTGCAGGAGCCCCTGGATACTAGGGTCTAGGATTATAACCTCTGGAACCCCTTCGTGAAAGAGGTCCTTGGGTTGTAAAATGAATGACAATGCAGAAGACCTGACGAGTTAGTCAGAGGGACGTCCTGTTTTGCTGTAGATATGATTTAAAGCTGCACTAATTATACAAACGTAAATTCACACATACAGGCACATACACACCCACACATCCATACACCACCAGAGCCTGGAAGGTCACAAGACCAAAGAGAAAAATATAAGAAAAATAACTGCAACGTGAATTGCAAGCTTTTTAAATTGCTGATCCCACGATGACAGAGGACAACACCCCTTAAGCACGCCCACCTGTCACACCCGTTACCCGACTCCGGGAGAGAATCTGTCCAGTTTAATTCTATCGCAGAATGATGGAGTACCATTTTACCTTGGAGGTGGTACGTGGTTGCCGACACCTCCCCTGGAATATTATATATATGAAGGCAAAATCGATCGGGTTCCCCGAGTAACACGTTCCTTGCGGAACAAAACAAGATATAAAGCTGCTGCTTCAGTATGCACTCCACACCTCCTGGACTCCCTCATACTTATTCCACTATACACAAACACACACACACACGCACAGGTCACATCACTATGCCCCAGCCGTATAGTATCTGGAGAGAATGTTTAAGAATCTGACTCGTGATTTATCATCAGTGACAACATTTTGTCACTCATTATCAGTAACGCCCTCTGACTCATTATTAGTAACGCCTCCTGACTCATTATTAGTAACACCTTGTGACTCAGTAACCTTAACACAAAGAATCAGATCACCTAGTGACTCGGTATCAGTAGCATTCAGAGAATCAGTAACACCTTGCGACTCAGTACCAGTAACGCTCAAAGAGTCAGTATGATGGCATGACATCTGATATGACCCTTGAGGTTGACTTAAATGATCAGGACATTACTGACCCGAATGTCGCAATGTCGTGCTCAGGGGAGGGAGAGCGTCAGGTCGTTCTCAGTCGTCGCATCCTGGTGCTCAAGGGGTAGTGCCGTCGTGCTCAGGGGGTCAAAGGGGTCCTACCACCGAGGTCACGGGCTAAAGATTCTGCATGTCAGACGGGCAGCAGCAGCAAGAGAAGGTGAAGGAGGGAACACCAAGCGTGTAGGGCAAGAGCCGCCTACCGGGCCGTTCCTTCCCTCACACTTGCCGACCCCGGGTCAAGACGCCAGTGGGAGGCCGCAGGTGTGTGTATTTTCCCCCTAGACTTTATATACCGACACTCCCGCGAATGCTCAGGCTGTGCTCTAAACTCAATTGTGGCGTTGGTCCTGCCTTTACATAACGTCTCAGACACGACAAAAACACGAACTTAAATGAAATATAACGAACACAAACACAAATTTAGATAGTTGACGGTCAGATTGTGGTACATAATTATAGATGTATTTTCCCTATAATCATCTTGGGTGCAAACATACCCGGAACTGTGTGTGTGACGTGCTTGAAATATGACCTTCTGCTCTTCCAGAGTGTCTAAGATCCAGTTACTTGCTCTCTAAGACTCGTGTTAACGGCTGCTGAAAATTTCCAACAAATGGTACTTTTTTCTTGCTTTTAACATGATTTTTATTCCTTCATATATCTACACTTAGAACACATTCGATATTATAAATATTTTGAGTACATTTATTCTGTATTCACATTTGGGAATACTGTCTGTTGACGGCCATTTAACCCAATCTACACTGTAGATGTGTCGAAGTTATTTGTGAAAAGATAAGCTTGACCGCCCGAAGGTAATCGGGAAAATAAGAATCTTCGTCAGTCCTTTATATAGAAAAACCCCCGTTCAACTTCTGAAACTTTACGTTTTTACACATTTCATCATCGTACTTTATCTCATATTTTTACCGTCTGCTGGGGACGTTATCCTCCACACTGATGGAGTTTTCTAAGGCGGAGAGTAACCAATCAACCTCGACGGTACGATTCTTGAGCACCGACGGTACTGTTCCTTGGGTACGATAGCGTGACCTTTGGCGCGGCCCTTTTATGCCTCAGATCTAAAAGGCCAGGTCATTGTATACCCCAAGGGCCTCCTCGTCGTGCTAAAGATTCTGAAATATGATGTAGAATTCTTTACACAGCCGTTGAGAGACACTCTGTACCGCCTGAAGCAGTGAGCTTGTTGTACCCCAGCAGGAAGAGGACAGAGTCGAACCTGCAGGAAAAAACAGACAGATAGAGGGAGTGTAAAGATAGGGACACGATGATCGCCGATGATCCTATCCATCATCTACCCATTCTGCTGGCTGTTAACATGGCAGATCCCCCGCGCCTGGGATTACTGCGGGCCTGACCAGGCTGGTTCACGTGACTACCACAGGGGGCGTTGGTCGTGGTGGGTGGAGAGGCCGGGAGGCTCAGAGGGTGGAATGTCCGTGGAATGAATGGTGGGCGTGTGGAGCGAAGGGTTGGCAAGGGGAACGGAGTCTTTATAGGCAGGTAGGGAAACTCGCGAATGTATTTCGTGAAAGTAATTCACGAATTTCGTTTAATGTTTGAGGTGAAGGGAGGATGTCGTGTATGAGTGAAAAACTTATACATTCATACATAGGCAAAAAAAATAAACGTTCACACATACAAGCTTATACACGAACAAATAAATATACACACATAAACACTTAAATGCACAAAAGCAAAGAAAAGACACACATCACATATCATATATATATATATATATATATATATATATATATATATATATATATATATATATATTATC
>JAYMFT010098167.1:16261-45312 GCA_038088735.1 Panulirus argus | reverse complement strand
ACCCGGTGTTGTAATAAGGGACCCCTACACTCGGTGTTTTGATAAGGGACCCCTACATCCGGTGTTGTAATGATGTTCCCAGCACCCGATGTTATGATGAGGGACCCCAGCAAACGGTGTTGTAATAAGGGACCCCAACACCCGTTGTTTTAATGAGTGACTCCAGCACCCGGTGTTGTAATAAGGGACCTCAACAGCCGTTGTTATAATGATGTTCCCGGTGTTGTGATAAGGGACGCCAGCACCAGGCGTTATGATGAGTAACTCCAGCAAACGGTGTTATGCTATGGGACCCGGGCACCCAGTGTTGTAATGAGTGACCCCAACACCCGGTGTTGTAATAAGGGACCCCTACACTCGGTGTTTTGATAAGGGACCCCTACATCCGGTGTTGTAATGATGTTTCCAGCACCCGATGTTATGATGAGGGACCCCAGCAAACGGTGTTGTAATAAGGGACCCCAGCACCCGTTGTTTAAATGAGTGACTCCAGCACCCGGTGTTGTAATAAGGGACCCCAACAGCCGTTGTTATAATGATGTTCCCAGTACCTGGTATTGTAATGAGGGACCCCAGCAACTGATGTTAAAAGAGTGACACCAGCACCCGGTATCATACTGAGGTGCCCCAGCACCCGGTGTTGCAATGAGGGTCCCCAGCAATCGGTGTTTTGATGAGAGACCCCAGAACACGGTGTTATGATGAGGGACCCCAGCAAACGGTGTTTTACTAAGGGTCCCCACCACCCGCTGTTGTAATGAGGAACCCCAGCACACGGTGTTGTAATGAGGGTCCCTAGCACCCGGTGTTGTAATAAGGGACCCCAGTACCCGGTGTTGTACTGTGGGACCCCAGCACCCGGTGTTGTAATGAAGGTCACCAGCACCCAGTGTTTTGATGAGGGACGTCAGCACAAGGCGTTATGCTGAGTGACCCCAGCAAACGATGTTGTACCAAGGGACTCCAGCACCCAGTGTTGTAGTGAGTGACCTCAGCACCCAGTGTTGTAATAAAGGACCCCTACACCCGGTGTTGTAGTGATGTTCCCAGCACCCGATGTTGTGGTGAGGGACATTCGCACCAGGTGTTATGATGAGGGACCCCAGCAAACTCTTTTGTAATAAGGGACCTCTGCATCCGGTGCTTTAATAAGTAACTCCAGCACCCGGTGTTGTAATAAGGGACCCCAGTACCCGGTGTTGTGCTGAGGGCCCCAGCACCCGGTGTTGTGATGAGGGACGCCAACACCAGGCGTTATGATTAGTAACCCCAGCAAACGGTGTTATACCATGGGACCCCAGCACCCAGTGTGGTAATGAGTGACCCCAGCACCCGATGTTATGATGAGGGACATCCGCACCAGGTTTTATGATGAGGGACCCCAGCAAACGGTGTTGTAATAAGGGACCCCAGCACCCGGTGTTTTAATGAGTGACTCCAGCACCCGGTGTTGTAATAAAGAACCCCTACGCCCGGTGTTGTAATGATGTTCCCAGCACCTGGTATTGTAATGAGGGACCCCAGAACCTGATGTTATAAAGAGTGACACCAGCACCCGGTGTTTTAATGATGGTCCCCATCACCCGGTGTTGTACTGAGGGACCCCAGCACTCGGTGTTGTAATGAGGGATCCCAGCACCTGGTGTTATGATAAGGGACCCCAGCACCCGGTGTCGTAATGAGGATCCGCAGCACCCGGTGTTTTAATGAGGGTCCCTAGCACCCGGTGTTTCAATGAGGGACCCAAGTATGAGGTGTTGTAATGAGCGACCCAAGTACGCGGAGTTGTGATGAGGGACCCCAGTACACGGTGTTGTAATGAGGGACCCCAGTACCTGGTGTTGTGATGACTGAACCCAGCAAACGGTGCTGCACTAAGGGACCCCAGCATTCGGTGTTGTAGTGAGGGAACCCAGCACCCGGTGTTGTAATGAGGGTCCCTAGCACCCGGTGTTGTAATAAGGGACACCAATACGCTGTGTTGTAATGATTTTCCCATCCCCGGTGTTATACTGAGTGACCCCAGCACCCGATGTTATAACGAGGGACCCTAGCATCTGATGTTGTAATAAGGGAACCCAGCACCCGGTGTTGTAGTGAGGGTCAGTAGAATCGTGTGGTGTAATGAGAGACCCAGCACCGGTTTTGTATTTAGGATCCCCAGCACCCGCTGTTGTAATTCGGGACACCTGCACCCGGTGTTGTGATGAGAGACCCCAGCACCCGGTGTTAAGATGAGGGACTTCAGCAAACGATGTTGTGCTAACTGTCCCCAGCACCCAGTATTTTAATAAGGGTCCCAAGCACCTGGTGATGTAATGAGGAACCCAAGTACCAGGTGTTGTACTGAGGAACCCCAGCACCCGCTTTTGTAATATGAGTCACCAGCACCCGGTGTTGTGATGAGGTACCCCAGCATCCGGTTTTTTAATGAGTGACCCCACCACCCGGTGTTGTAATAAGGGACCTCAACACTCGGTGTTCTAATAAGAGACCCCTACACCTGGTGTTGTAATGATGTTCCCAGCACCCGGTATTGTAGCGAGGAGCCACAGCAACCGATGTTATAAAGAGGGACACCAGCACCCGGAGTTATACTGACGGACCCCAGCACCCTGTGTTGTAATGATCCCCCCATCACCCGTAGTTGTGATGAGGGACCCCAGCACCCAATGTTGTAATGAGGGTCACCAGCAAACTGTGTTATGATTAGGCACCACAGAACCCGGTGTTGTTATGAGGGTCTCAAGCACCCAGTGTTGTAATGAGGATCCCTAGCATCCGGTGTTTTACTGAGGGACCCCAGCAAAAGGACTTGTGATGAGGGACCCCAGCACCCGGAGTTATAAAGAGGGACCCCAGCACTCGGTGTTATACTGCTGGAACCCAGCACCCGGTGTTGTAATGATAGTCCCATCACCCGTTGTATTACTGAGGGACCTGAGAACCCGGTAATGTAATGAGGGACTCCAGCACCTGGTATTGTACTACGGGACCCCAGCACCCGGTATTGTAATGAAGCACCCCAGCACCCGGTGTTGTAATGAGGGACACCAGCACCTGGTATTGTGATGAGGGACACCAGCACCTGGTGTTGTAATAAGGGACCCCAGCACCCGGTGTTTTAATTAGGGTCCCCAGACCCGGTGTTCTAATGAGGGACCCCAGCACCCGGTGTTGTAATGAGGGACCACAGCTCAAGGTGTTGTGATGAGGGAACCAAGCATCCGGTGTTATAATTAGGGACCCCAGCACCCGGTGTTGTAGAGAGAATCCCAAGCACCCAGTGTTGTAATGACGGACCCCAGAACCCGGTGTTGTAAAATAGGGACCTCAGCACCCGGTGTTTTGATGAGGGACCCTAGCACATGGTGTTATAATGAGTGTCCCCAGAACCCGGTATTGAAATAGGGTCTCCCGCACCCGGTGTTACATTGAAGGTCCCCAGATGTTGTAATTAAGGACCCCAAAACCCGGTGTTGTAATGAGTGACCCCAGTACCAGGTGTTGTAATGAGGACCCTAGCACCCTCCGTTGAAATGAGGGTCCCCAGCACCCGGTTTTGCAATGAGTGTCCCCAGCACCCGGTCTTGTAATTAGGGGCCCCAGCACCCGGTGTTGTAATGATGGACCCCAGCACCATGTGTTGTAATGAGGGACCCCATCACCCGATGTTATAATGAGTTACCCCAGCACTGGGTGTTGTACTAAGGGACCCCAGCACCCGGTGTAATGAGGGACTTCAGCACCCGGTATTGTGATGAGAGACACCAGCACCCGTTATTATAATGAAGACACCACCACCCGGTGTCATATTGATGGACCCCAGCACCAGGTTAAGTAATGAGGGACCCCGGCACCCGGTATTGTAATGAGTGTCCCCAGCAACCGGTGTTTTGATGAGGGAGCCCAGCAAACGGTATTGTACTAAGAGTCCCTACCACCCGGTGTTGTAATGAGGGACCCCAGCACCCGGTAATGTAATGAGGGTTCCCAGTACCTGGAGTTTTGATGAGGACCCCAGCACCGGGTGTTGTACTAAGGGATCCCAACACCCAGTGCTGTAATTAGGGACCCCAGCACCCGGTATTGTAATGAAGGACCCCAGCACCCAGTGTAGTAATGAGGGACACCAGCACCTGGTGATGTAATAAGGGACCCCAGCACCTGATGTTGTAATAAGGGACCCAAGCACCCGGTGTTTTAATGAGGGTCTCCAGCACCCGGTGTTGTAATGAGGGACCCCAGCACTCAGTGTAGTAATGAGGGACACCAGCACCTGGTGATGTAGTAAGGGACCCCAGCACCTGGTGCTTTAATAAGGATCTCCAGCACCCGGTGTTGTAATGAGTGACCCCAGAACCCCGTATTGTAATGAGGGACCCTAGCGCAAGGTGTTGTGATCAGTGAACCCCGCACCCGGCGTTATAATGAGGGACCCAGCACCCAGTGTTATGATGACGGACCCCAGCAAAGGGTGTTGTACTAAGGGTCCCCACCACCCGGTGTTGTAATGAGGGACCCCAAAACCCAGTGTTGTATTGAGGGTCCCTAGCACCCGGTGTTTTAATAAGGGATCACAGTACCCGGTGTTGTACTGAATGACCCGAGCACCTGGTGTTGTAATGAAGGTCACCAGCACCCGGTGTTGTGATGAGGGACCCCAGCACCCAGTGTTATGATGTTGTAACGAAAGACCTCATTCCCCGGTGTTGTAATTAGGGTCCCTTGCACCCAGTGTTGTAATAAGGGACTCCGGTACCAGGTATTGTACTGAGGGACCCCAGCACCTGGTGTTGTAATGATGGTCACTAGCACCCGGTGTTGTGATGAGGGACGCCAGCACCAGGCGTTTGATAAGTGACCCCAGCAAACGATGTTGTACTAAGGGACCCCAGCACCCAGTGTTGTAATGACTGACCCCAGCACCCGGTGTTGTAATAAGGGAACCCTAGAGCCGGTGTTGTAATGATTCTCCCAGCATCCGATGTTATGATGAGGGACTCCAGCAAACAGTGTTGTAATGAGGGACTCCAGCACCCAGAGTTTTAATGAGTAACTCTAGCACCCGGTGTTATAATAAGGAACCCCTACGCCCGGTGTTTTAAGATGTTCTCAGCACCTGGTATTGTAATGAGGGACCCTAGCACCTGATGTTAGAAAGAGTAACACAAACACCCGGTGTTATACCAAAGGGCCCCAACACCCGTTGTTGTAATGACGGTCCCCGCAAACCGGTGTTGTACTGAGGGACCCAAGCACCCGGTGTTATAAAGAGGCACCCCAACACCAGGCGTCATAATGAGGGACCCCAGACCCCGGAGTTGTAATGAGGGATCCCTCTACCTGGTGTTGTAATGGGGGACCCTAGCACCAGGTGTTGTAATGAGGGTCCCCAGCACCAGGTTTTGTGATGACTGACCCCAGCAAACGGTGCTGTACTAAGGGACCCCAGCACTCGGTGTTGTAATGAGGGACTCTAGCATCCGGTGTTATTATGAGGAACCGCAGCACCAGGTGAAATAATGAGGGTCCACAGCACTCGGTGTTGTAATGAGGAACCCCAGCGCCCGGTGTTGTAATGGGCATCCGTAGAACCCTGTATTGTAATGAGGGTCCCCAGCACCTGGTGTTGTGATGAGGGTCCCCAGCATCCGGTGTTGTGATGAGGGACCCCGGCAAACGGTGCTGTACTAAGGGACCCCAGCACACGATGCTCTAATTAGGGACTCCAGCACCCGGTGTTGTGATGAAAGACCCCTGCACCCGGTGTTATGATGAGGGACCTCAGCAAACGATGTTGTACTAAGGGTCCCGAACACCTAGCGTTGTAATGAGGGTCCTTAGCACTTGATGATGTTATGAGGGACCCAAGTACCCGTTGTTGTACTGAGGAACCCCAGCACCTGGTTTTGTAACTTGAGTCACCAGCACCCGGTGTTGTGATGAGGGCCCCCTGCACACGGTTTTTTAATGAGTGACACCAGTACCCGTTGTTGTAATAAGGGACCCCTTACACCTGGTGTTCTAATAAGGGACCCCTACACCCGGTGTTGTAATAATGTTCCCAGCACCTGGTATTGTAGCGAGGAACCCCAGCAATCGATGTTATAAAGAGGGACACCAGCACCCGAAGTTATACTGAGGGACCCCGCACCCTGTGTTCTAATAAGCGTCCCCATAACTCGTAGTTGTACTGAGGGACCCGAAGACCCGGTATTGTAATGAGGGACCCAAGCACTCGGTTTTGTAATGAGGTACCCCAGCACCCAGTGTTGTAATAAGGGACATTAGAATCCAGTGTTGAAAAGAGTAAACCCAGCACCCAGTGTTGTAATGAGGGTCACCAGCATCCTGTATTATAATTAGGCACCACAGAACCCAGTGTTGTAATGAGAGTCCCAAGCACCCGGTGTTTTACTGAGGGACCCCAGCAAACGGAATTGAGATGAGGGACCACAGCACCCGGAGTTATAAAGAGGGACCCCAGCACTCGGTGTTATACTGAGGGAACCCATCAGCCATTGTTGTAATGATGGTCCCCATCACCCGTTATGTTACTGAGGGATCCGAGCACCCGGTGTTGCAATGAAGGGCCCCAGCTCCTGGTGTTGTAATGAGGGTTCCCAGCACCTGGAGTTTTGATGAGGGACCCCAGCACCCGGTGTTTTACTAAGGGACCCCAGCCCCCAGCGTTGTAACTAGGGACTCCTGCACTCGGTATTGTAATGAAGGACCCAAGCACCCGGTGTTGTAATGAGTGACACCAACCCCTGGTTTTGTAATGAGGGACCCCAGCACCAGGTGTTGTAATAAGGGACGCCAACACTCGGTGTTTTAATGAGGATCCCCAGCACCCAGTGCTTATAATGAGGGACCCCAGCGCAAGGTGTTACGATGAGGGAACCCAGCACCCGGTATTATAATAAGGGACCCCAGCACCTGGTGTTATAATGAGGGACCCCAGCACCCGGTGTTGTAATGAGAGTCCCAAGCACTCAGTGTTGTAATGAGAGACCCAAGAATCCAGTATTGTAATGAAGGACCCCAGCACCAGGTGTTCTGAGGAGGAATCCCAGCACCCGGTGTTATAATGAGGGACCCCAGGACTCGGTGTTGTAATAAGGGACCCAAGCGCAAGGAGTTACGATGAGGGAACCCAGCACCCGGTGCTATAATGAGAAGCCTCAGAACCCGGTGTTGTCAGGAGTGTCCTAAGCACCCAGTGTTGTAGTGAGGGACACCAGCACCCGGTGCTATATTGAGTGTCCCCAGCTCCTGGTGTTGTAATGAGGGTCCCCAGCACCTTGCGTTGAAATGAGGGTCGCAGCACCCGGCGTTGCAATAAGGGTACCCAGCACCCGGTGTTGTAATTAGGGACCCCACCACCCGATATTATAAAGAGGGACCCAGCACCCGGTGTTGTACTAAGGGACCCCAGCACCCGGTGTTGTACTAAGGGACCCTAGCACCCTGTGTTGTAATGAGCGACCTCAGCACCCGGTCTTGTGATGAGGAACACAAGCACCCGGTGTTGTAATGAGGGACCCCAGCACCCTGTATCATACTGAGAGACCTCTGCACCAGGTGATGTAATGAGGGATCCCGGCACCCGGTGTTGTAATGAGGGTCCCCAGCACCCGGTGTTTTGATGAGGGACCCCAGCACCCAGTGTTATGATGAGAGACCTCAGCAAACGGTTTTGTACTAAGGGTCCCCACCACCTGGTGTTGTAATGGGGGACCCCAGCACCCGGTGTTGTAATGAGGGTCTCTAGTACCTGGTGTTGTAATAAGGGACCCCAGTACCCAGTGTTGTACTGAGGGACCCCAGCACTCGGTATTGTAATGAAGGTCACCAGCATCCGGTGTTGTGATGAGGGACGCCAGCACAAGGCGTTATGATGAGTGACCCCAGCAAACGGTGATGTACTAAGGGACCCCAGCACTCGATGTTGTAATGATGTTCCCAGCACCCGATGTTGTGATGAGGGACACCCGCATCATGTGTTATGATGAGGGACCCCTGCAAACGGTGTCGTAATAAGGGTCTCCAGCACCCGGTGTTGTAATGACGGTCCCCATCACCTGTAGTTGTCCTGAAGGACCTCGAGTACCCGGTATTGTAATGAGGGACCCAAGCACCCGGTTTTAATGAGGGACATTAGCATCCGGTGTTGAAAAGAGTGACCCCAGAAGCCGGTTTTCAATGATGGTCACGAGCACACTGTGTTATAATTAGGCACCAGAGAAGCCGGTGTTGTTATGAGGGTCCCAAGCACTCAGTGTTGTAATGAGGGTCCCATGCACCTGGTGTTTTACTAAGGGACCCCAGCAAACGGACTTGAGATGAGGGACCCCAGCACCCGAAGTCATAAAGAGGGACCCCAGCACTTGGTGTTATACTGAGGGAACCCAGCAGCCGGTGTTGTAATGAGGAACCCCAGCCACCCAGTGTTGTAATGAGGGTTCCCAGCACCTGGAGTTTTGATGAGGGACCCCAGCACCCAGTATTCTACTATTGGACCCAAGCACCCTGTGTTGTAACTAGGGACCCCAGCACCCGGTATTGTAATGAAGGACCCCAGCACCCGATGTTGTAATGAGGGACACTAACACCTGGTTTTGTAATGAGGGACCCCAGCACCCGGTGTTTTAATTAGGGTCCCCAGCATCCGGTGTTGTAATGAGGGATCCCTGCACAAGGTGTTGCGATGAGTTAACCCAGCACCCGGTGTTATAATGAGGAACCCCAACACGCGCTGTTGTAATGACGGTCCCTATCACCCGGTGTTGTACTGAGGGACCCCAGCACACGGTGTTGTAGTGAAGGACCCCAGCAACCGGTGTTAAAATGAGGGACCCCCAGCCATCCAGTGTTGTAATAACGGTCCCTAGACCTCCGGTGTTTTAATGAGGGACCCAAGTACCTGGTGTTGTATTGAGGGACCCCAGTACCCGGTGTCGTGATGAGGGACCCAAGCATCCAATGTTGGAATGAGGGTCCCTAACACCCGGTGTTTCAGTGAGGGACCCAAGTACCCGGTGTTGCAGTAAGGGACTACAGTACCCGGTGTTGTAATGACGGAACCCAGCACCCGGTGTTGTAATGAGGTTCACCAGCAACCAGTGTTGTGATGACTGACCCTAGGAACCGGTGCTGTACTAAGGGACCCCAGCACTCGGTGTTGTAATGAGGTACCCCAGCACCCGGTGTTGTAATGAGGGTCCCTAGCACCCGGTGTTATAATGAGGTACCCCAATACCCTGTGTTGTAAAGAGGTTCCCAGCACCCAGTGAGCACCCAGTGTTATTCTGAGAGACCCCAGCACCCGGTGTTGTAATGAGGGACCCTAGACTCCGGTGTTATTATCAGGGACCCCAGAACCCGATGTTGTAATGAGCGTCCGCAACACCTGGTGTTGTAATGAGGAAACCCAGCATCCGGTGTTGTAATGAGCGTCCGTAGAACCCTGTGTTGTAATGAGGGACCAAGTACCCGGTGCTGTACTAAGGGACCCCAGCGCTCGGTGTTGTAATGAGGGACCCCAGCACCCGGTGTTGTAATGAGGGTTCCTAGCACCTGTTGTTATAAGGTGGTACCCCAATACCCTGTGTTGTAATGAGGTTCCCAACCCCCGGTGTTATGCTGAGGGTCCCCAGCACCCGGTGTTGTAATGAGGGACCCCAGTCCCCGGTGTTGTAATGAGAGATCCCTGCGCAAGGTGTTGCGATGAGGGAACCCGGCACTCGATGTTATGATGAGGGACCCCAACACCCGGTGTTCTAATGACTGTCCCCATCACTCGGTGTTGTACTGAGGGACCCCAGCAGCCGGTGTTTTAATGAGAGACCCAAGCACCCGGTGTTAAAATGAGGGATCCCAGCCACCCCATATTGTAATGAGGGTCCTTAGACCCCCGGTGATTTAATGAGGGACCCAAGTACCCGGTGTTGTACTGAGGGACCCCAGTAACCGATGTCGTGATCAGGGACCCCAGCGCCTTGTGTTGTAATGAGGGTCCCTAGACCCCCGGTGTTTTAATGAGGGACCCAAGTACCCGGTGTTGTACTGAGGGACCCCAGTATCCGGTGTCGTGATGAGGGACCCCAGTATCCGGTGATGTAATGAGGGTCCCTAGCACCCGGTGTTTTAATGAGGGACCCAAGTACCCGGTGTTGTATTGAGGGACCACAGTGCCCGGTGTTGTGATGACGGAACCCTGCACCCGGTGTTGTAATGAGGGTCACCAGCACCCAGTGTTGTGATGACTGACCCAAGGAACCGGTGCTGTACTAAGAGACCCCAGCACTCGGTGTTGTAATGAGGGACCCCAGTACCCAGTGCTGTAATGAGGGTCCCTAGCACCCGGTGTTATAATGAGGTACCACAATACCCCGTGTTGTAATAACGTTCCCAGCAGCCGATGTTATACTGAGGTACCCCAGCATCCGGTGTTGTAATGAGGGACCCTAGCATCCGGTGTTATTTTCAGGGACTCCAGAACCCGGTGGTGTAATGAGGGTCCGCAGCACCCGGTGTTGTAATGAGGGAACCCAGCACCCGGTGTTGTAATGAGCGTCCGTAGAACCCTGTGTTGTAATGAGGGACCCCAGTACCCGTTGCTCTACTAAGGGACCCCAGCACTCGGTGTTGTAATGAGGGACACAGCACCTTGTGTTGAATTAAGGGTCCCAGGCACCCGTTGTTGTGATGAGGGACCCCAGAAAACGGTACTATACTAATGGACCCCAGCACCCGCTATAGTAATTAGGGACCCCAGCACCCGGTGTTGTGATGAGGGACCCCAGCAAATGATGTTGTACTAAGGGCACCTAGCATCCATTGTTGTAATGAGGGTCCCTAGCACCTGGTGATTCAATGAGGGACCCAAGTACCCGGTGTTGTACTGAGGAACCTCAGCACCCGGTTTTGTAATATTGGTCACCAGCACCCAGTGTTGTGATGAGGGACCCCAGCACACGGATTTTTTTTGAGTGACCCCAGCACCTGGTGTTGTAATAAGGGACCCTTACACCCGGTATTCTAATAAGGGACCCCTACACCCGGTGTTGTAATAATGTCCCCAGCACCCGGTATTGTAGCGAGGGACTCCAGCAACCAATGTTATAAAGAGGGACACCAGCACCCGGAGTTATACTTAGGGACCCCAGCACCCTGTGTTGTAATGAACGTCCCCATCACCAGTAATTGTACTGAGAGACCCGAGGACCCGGTGTTGTAATAAAGGACCCAAGCACCCGGTTTTGTAATGAGGTACCCCAGCACCCGGTGTTGTAAGAAGGGACATTAGCATCCGGTGTTGAAAAGAGTGACCCTGTGTTATAATTAGGCACCACAGAACCAGGTGTTGTTATGAGGGTCCTAAGCACCAGATGTTTTAATGAGGATCACATTATCCGGTGTTGTACAGAGGGACCCTAGCACCAGGTGTTGTGATGAGGGACCCCAGCACCCGATATTGTAATGAAGGACCCCAGAACCCGGTGTTGTAATGAGGGACCCCAGCGCAAGGTGTTCTGATGAGAGAACCCAGCACCCGGTGTTATAATGAGGGACCCCAGCGCAAGGTGTTGTGATGAGAGTCCCAAGAACCCAGTGTTGTAATAAGGGACCCCAGAACCCGGTGTTGTATAGAGGGACCCCAGTACCAGGTGTTGTGATGAGGGACCCCAGCACCCAGTGTAATAATGAGTGTCCCCAGCACCTGGAGTTGTAATGAGGGACACCAACACCAGCTGTTGTATTGAGAGTCCCAAGCACCCAGTGTTGTAATGAGGGACACCAGAACCCGGTGTTATAATGAGAGTCCCAAGCACCCAGTGTTGTAATGAGGGACCCCAGAACCCGGTGTTGTAATAAGGGACCCCAGAACCAGGTGTTGTGATGAGGAACCCCAGAACCCGGTGTTATAATGAGTGTCCCCAGCACGCGGTGCTGTAATTAGGGTCCCCAGCACCCTGCGTTGAAATGAGGGTCCCCAGGACCCCGTGTTACAATGAGGGACTACAGCACCCGTTGTTGTACTAAGGGACCCCAACACCCGGTGTTGTATTGAGGGACCTCAGCACCCGGTCTTGTGATGAGGGACACCATCACCCGATGTTATAATGAGGGAACCCAGCACCCGGTTTTATATAAAGGGACCCAGGCACCAGGTGATGTAATGAGGAAACCCATTGCCGTGTGTTGTGATGAGGGACCCCAGCACCCGGTGTAATGATGAGTGACCCCAGCAAACGGTGTTGTACTAATAGACCCAGCACCCGGTGTTGTAATGAGTGACCCCAACATCCGGTGTTGTAATAAGGGACCCCTACACCCGGTATTGTCATAAAGGACCCGTACAACCGATGTTGTAATGATGTTCCCAGGACCATGTATTGTAATGATTAGCCCCAGCACCTAATGTTCTAAAGAAGGACACCAACACCCGGTGTTATACTGATTGACCCCAGCACAAAATGTTGTAATGAAGGCCCCCAACAACCGGCGTTGTAATGAGGGATCCCTGAACCGGGTGTTGTAATGACGGTCCCTAGCACACGGTTTTGTAATGAGGAACCCCTGTACCCGGTGATGTACTGAAGGACCCCAGCACCCAGTGTTGTAATGAGGGTCCCATGCACTCGGTGTTGTGATGAGGGACAACAGCATCCGGTGTTATGATGAGAGACCCCAGTAAACGGTGCTGTACTAAGGGAGCCAAGCACTCAGTTTTGTAACGAGGGACCCCAGCACAACGTTTTGTAAAGAGGGTCCCTAGCACCCGGTGTTGTCATGAGGGACCCCAGTATCCGGTGCTGTAATGATATTCCCAGCACCCGGTATTGTAATGAGGGTCCCTAGCACCCAGTGTTGTGATGAGGGACCCCAACACCTAGTGTTATGGTGAGGGACACCAGCAAACGGTGTTGTACTAAGGGTCCCTACCACCCGATGTTTTAATGAGGGACCCCAGCACCCAGTGTTGTAATGAGGGTCCTAGCACCCGGTTTTATAATGAGGAACCCAGTACCCGGTGTTGTACGGAGAAACCCCAGCAACCTGTATTGTAATTAAGGTCACCAACACCCGGTGTTGTGATGAGGGACCCAAGCACCAAGTGTTATGATGAAGGGCTCCAGCAAACGGTGTTTTACTAAGGGACCCCAGCACCCGGTGTTGTAATGATGACCTCAGCACTCAGTGTTGTAATAAGGGACCCCTACACCCGGTGTTCTAATAAGGGACTCCTACACCCGGTGTTGTAATGATGCTCCCAGTACCCGGTATTGTAACGAGGGACCTTAACACCCGTTGTTATAAGGAGGGACACCAGCACACGGTTATACTGAGGGACCCCAGCATCCGGCGTTGTAATGAACGTCCCCATTACCAGTTCTTGTACTAAGGGACCCAAAACCCGGTGTTGTAATGAGAGACCCCAGCACCCTGTGTTGTAATGAGGGACCCCAGCACCTGGTGTTGTTTTGAGGGGTCACCCTGTGTTGTAATGAGGGACCCCAGCACCTGGTGTTGTTTTGAGGGACCCCAGCACCCGATGTTGTAAACAGGGACCTCAGCACCCGGTCTTGTGATAAGGGACGCCAGCAGCAGGTGTTATGATGAGGGACCCCAGCCAACTGTGTTGTGCTAAGGGACTCCAGCACCCAGTGTTGTAATGAATGACACCAGCACCCGGTGTTGTAATAAGGGACCCCTACACCCGGTGTTGTAATAAGGGACCCCTACACCCGGTGTTGTATCGATGTTCCCAGCACCCGGTGTTGTAATGAGGGTCTCCAGCACCCGGTGTTATGATGAGGGACCCAAGCACCAGGTGATATCATGAGGGACCCCAGCAAACGGTGTTTTGATCTGGGACCCCAGCACCCGGTGTTGTAATAAGGGACCCCAACATCCGGTGTTGTAATGATGTTGCCAGCACCCGGTATTGTAATGAGGGATCCCAGCACCTAATGTTATAAAGAGGGACACCAGCACCCGGTGCTGTAATGAAAGTCCCCATCATCCGGTGCTGTACTGAGGGACCCAAGCACCCGGTGTTGTAATGAGGAACCCGAGCACCTAGTGTTATGATGAGGGACCCCAGCAAACGGTGTTGTACTAAGGGTCTCCACCACCCGGTGTTGTAATGAGGGACCCTAACACCCTTTGTTGCAATGAGGGTTCTAGCACCCGGTTTTGTAATGAGGGACCTAATTACCCGGTGTAGTACTGAGGGACCCCAGCACCCTGTGTTGTAATGAAGGTCACCAGCACCCGGTGTTGTGATGAGGAAACCAATGCACTAGGTGATATGATGGACCCTAGCAAACGGTGTTGTACTAAGGGACCCCTGCACCCGGTGTTGTAATGAGTGACCCCAGCATCCGGTGTTGTAATAAGGGATCCCTACACCCGATGTTGTAATAAGGTACCCCTATATCCGGTGTTATAATTATGTTCCCAACACACGGTATTGTAACGAGGGACCCTAGCACTAGTTGTTATAAAGAGAGACACCAGCCCACAGTGTTATACTGAGGGACTCCAGCACCCGGTGTTGTATTGAACGTCCCCTTCACCCGTTGTTGTACTAAGGGACCATAGTACCCGTTGTTGTAATGAGGGACCCCAGCACTCGGTGTTGTAATGAAGGTACCCAGCACCAGGTGTTTCAATGAGGGACCCCGGCACCCGATGTTGTAATCAGGGAACTCAGCACCCGGTCTTGTGATGAGGGACGTCAGCAGCAGGTGTTATGATGAGGGACACAAGCAAACGATGTTGTACTAAGGGACTACAGCACCCAATGCTGTAATGAATGACACCAGCACCCGGTGTTGTAATAAGGGACCCCTGCACCCGGTGTTGTACTGAGGTACCCCAGCACCCGGTGTTGTCATGAGGGACTCAAGCACCAGGTGTTATGATGAAGAACCCCAGCAAACGATGTTTTGATAAGGGACTACAGCACCCGGTGTTATAATAAGTGACTCCAGCATCCGGTGTTGTAATAAGAGACCCCTGCACCAGGTGTTGTAATGATGTTCCTAGCACCCTGTATTGTAAAAAGGGACCCCAGCACCTGATGTTATAAAGAGGGACACCAGCACCCGGTGTTATACTGAGGAAACATAGCACCAGGTGTTGTAATGAAAGTCGCCATCACCGGTGCTGTACTGAGGGACCCAAGCACCCGGTGTTGTAATGATGGTCCCTGGCACCCGGTTTTGTAATGAGGGACCTTAGTACCCGGTGTTGTACTGAGGTACCCCAGCACCCGGTGTTGTAACGTTGGTCCCCAGCACTTGGTGTTGTGATGAGGGACACCATCACCTGGTGTTATCATGAGGGACAACTGGAAACGGTGCTGTGCTAAGGGACCCCAGCACCCGGTGTTGTAATAAGGGACTCCTACACCCGGTGTTGTAATGATGTTCCCAGCACCCGGTATTGTAAAAAGGGACCCCAGCACCTGATGTTATAGCGAGGGACACCAGCTCCCCGTTTTATACTGAGGAACCCCAGCACCCGGTGTTGTGATGAAAGTCGCCATCACCCGGTGCTCTACTGAGGGACCCAAGCACCCGGTGTCGTAATGAGGGTCCCTGGCACCCGGTTTTGTAATCACGGACCCTAGTATCCGGTGTTTTACTGCGGTACCTCAGCACCCGGTGTTGTAATGATGGTCCCCAGCACTTGGTGTTGTGATGAGGGACACCATCACCCGGTGTTATGATGTGGGACAACAGGAAGAGTGCTGTGCTAAAGGACCCCAGCACCTAGTGTTGTAATAAGGGACCCCTACACCCGGTGTTGTAATGATGTTCCCAGCACCCGGTATTGTGAAAAGGGACCCCAGTACCTGATGTTATAAAGAGAGACACCAGCACCCGGTGTTGTAATGAAAGTTGCCATCACCCAGTGCTGTACTAAGGGACCCAAGCACCCGGTGTTGTAATAAGGAGCCCCAGCACCCGATGTTGTATTGAGGGACCCCAGCATCCGCTGTTGTAATGAAGGACCCAAGAACACGGTGTTGTAATAAGGGTACCTGGCACCCGGTAATGAGGGACCCTAGTACCCGGTGGGGTGCTGAGGTACCCCAGCATCCGGTGTTGTAATAATGATCCCCAGCACTCGGTGTTGTGATGAGGGACACCAGCACCCGGTGTTATGATGAGGGACAACAGGAAACAGTGCTGTGCTAAGGGACCCCAGCACCCGGTTATGGAATGAGGGTTCCGAGCACCTGGTGCTGTCATGAAGGACCAAGTACCCGGTGTTGTAAAATGTTTCCAGCACCCAGTATTGTTATGAGGGTCCCTCCACCCGGTGTTGTATTGAGGGACTCAAACAAACAGTGTTCTGTTGAGGGACCGCAGCAAACGGCGTTGTACTAAGGGTCCCTACCACCCGGTGTTGTAATGAGGGACACCAGCACCCGGTGTTGTAATGAGGGTCCCTGGCACCCGGTGTTGTAATGAGGAACCCTAGTACCCGATGTGTACTGAATGACCTCAGCACAGTGTGTTGTAATGAAGGTAGCCAGCACCCGGTGTTGTGACGACGGACCCAAGAACCAGGTTTTATGATGAGGGACCCCAGGAAACGGTGTTATACTAAGGGACCTCAGCACCCGGTGTTGCAATGAGTGACCCCAGCACCCGGTGTTTTAATGAGGGTTCCAAGCACCAGGTGATATGATGAGGGACCCCAGCAAACAGTGTTTTGATAAGGGACCCCAGCACCCGGTGTTGTAACGAGTGACTCCAGCACCCGGTGATGTAATAAGGGACCTCTACAGCCGGTACTGTAATGACGTTGCCAGCAACCGGTATAGTAATGAGGGACCACAGCAGCCAATGTTATAAAGAGAGACACCAGTACCCAGTGTTATACTGAGGGACCCCAGCACCCGGTGTTGTGATGAAAGTTCCCATCACCCGGTGCTGTACTGAGGAACCCAAGCACCAGGAGTTATGATGAAGGACCTCAGCAAATGTGTTGTACTAAGGGATCCCAGCACCCGGTGTTTTAATGAGTGATCCAAGCACCCGGTGTTGTAATAAATGATCCGTACACCCGGTGTTGTAATGATGTTCCCAGCACCCGGTATTGTAACTAGGGACCCCAGCACCTGATGTTATAAAGAGGGACACCAGTACACGGTGTTAAACTGAGGGACCCCAGTACCCGGTGTTGTAATGAACGTCCCCATCACCCGTAGTTGTACTAAGGGACCCTAGCACCCGGTGTTGTAATGAGGGACCCTAGCACCCGGTGTTGTAATGAGGGACCCTAGCACCCGGTGTTGTAATGAGGGACCCTAGCACCTGGTGTTGTAATGAGGGACTCCAGCACCCGGTGTTTTAATGAGGGACCCCAGTACCCGATGTTGTAATCAGGGACCTCAGCATCAGGTCTTGTGATAAGGGACGCTAACACCAGGTGTTAAGATGAGGGACCCCATCTAACGGTATTGTACTAAGGGACCGAAGCACCGAGTGTTGTAATGAGTGACCCCAGCACCCGGTGTTGTAATAAAGGAAACCTACATCCGGTGTTGTAATGATGTTTCCAGCACCCGGTGTTGTGATGAGGGACACCAGCACTAGGTGTTATGATGAGGGACCGCAGCAAACGGTGTTGTATTAAGGGTCTCCAGCACGCGGTGATGTAATGAGTGACGCCAGCACCCTGTGTTGTCATAATGGACCCCTACACCCAAAGTTGTAATGATGTTCCCAGCACCCGGTATTGTAATGAGGGACCTCAGCATCTGATGTAATAAAGAGGGACACCAGCACCAGGTGTTATACTGAGGGACTCCAGCACCCGGTGTTGTAATGACGGTCCCCATCACCCTTACTTGTACTGAGGGACCCCAGCACCCAGTGTTGTATTGAAGGACCCCAGCACCCAGTGCTATAGTGAGGGACCCCAGTACGTGATGTTGTAATGAGGGACCAAAGTACCATGTGTTATAATGAGGGACCCCAGCAAACGGTGTTGCATTAAAGGACCCAAGCATCCGGTGTTGTAATGAGTGACCCCAGCATCCGGTATTGTAATAAGGAACCCCTACACTCGGTGTTGTAAAAAGGGAACCCTACACCCGGTATCTCAATGATGATCCCAGCACCCGGTATTGTAACACCGAACCCTACCACCCGATTTTGTAGAGAGGGACACCAACCCACAGTGTTATACTGAGGGGACCAAGCACCCCGTGTTGTAATGAACGTCCCTTTCACCCGTTGTTGTACAGAGGGACCCCAGCACCCGGTGTTGTAATGAGGGACCCCAGCACTCGGTGTTGTAAAGAAGGATACCCAGCACCCGATGTTTTAATGAGGGACCTCAGCACCCGGTGTTTTATTGAGGTACCCCAGCATCCGGTGTTGTAATCAGGGAACTCAACACCCAGTTTTGTGATGAGGGATGCCAGCACCAGGTGTTAAGATGAGGGACCCCAATAAACGGTTTTGTACTATGGGACCCAAGCACCCAGTGTTGTAATGAGTGACCCCAGCACCCGGTGTTGTGATGATGCTCCCAGCACCCGATTTCGTAATTCGGGTCCCCAACTTCCGGTGTTATGATGAGGGACCCCAGCAAACGGGGTTATAAAAAAGCGACCCCAGCACTCGGTGTTGTAATGAGTGACTCCAGTACCCGGTGTTGTAATAAGGGACCCCTACACCCGGTGTTGTAATGATGTTCCCAGCATCCGATATTGCAGTGAAGGACCCTAGCAATTGAAGTTATAAACAGGGACACAAGAACCCGGTGTTATACTGAGGGACCACAGCACCCGGTGTTGTAATGAGCGTCCCCATCACCATTAGTTGTACTGAAGGACCCCCAGCACCCGGTGTTTAGATGACGGACCCAAGCACCCAGTGTTACGATGAGGGACCCTAGCAAACGGTGTTGTACTAAGGGTCCCCACCACCCGGTGTTGTAATGACGGACCGCAGCATCCGCTGTTGTAATGAGGATCCCTTACAACCGGATTAGTAATAAGGGACCCCATTGCCCCGTGTTTTACTGGGGGACCCCAGCACCCGGTTTTGCAATTAAGGTCACTAGCACCCGGTGTTGTGATGAGGGACGCCAGCAACAACTGTTATGATAAGTGACCCCAGGAAACGGTGTTGTACTACGGGACACAAGCACCCAGTGTTGTAATGAGTGACCCCAACAACCGGTGTTGCAATAAGGGACCCCTTCACCCGGTGTTGTAATAAGGAACCCCTACAACCGGAGTTGTAATGATGTTTCCGGCATCCGATGATGTGATGAGGGACCTCAGCACCAGGTGTTTCAATGAGTGACTCCAACACCCGGTGTTGTAATAAGTGAACCCTACGCCCGGTGTTGTAATGATGTTCCCAGCACCCGGTATAGTACTGAGTGACCCCAGCACCTGATGTTATAAAGAGGGACACCAGCACCCTCTGTTATACTGAGGTACCCTAGGACCCGGTGTTGTAATGACAGTCCCCATCACCCGGTGTTGTATTGAGGGACCCCAGCACCCGCTGTAGTAATGAAGGACCACAGCACCCGGTGTAGTAATGAAGGACCCCAGCACCCGGTGTTATAATGAGGGACCCCAGCACTCGAAATTGTAATGAGGATCCGCAGCACCTGGTGTTTTAATGAGGGACCCCAGCATCCGGTATCATAGTGAGGGACCCCAGCACGCGATGTTGTAATGAGGGACCAAAGCACCAGGTGTTATAATGAGAGACCCTAGCAAACGGTGTTGTACTTAGGATGCCAAGCATCCGATGTTGTAATGAGTGACCCCAGCATCCAGTGTTGTAATAAGGGACCCCTACACCTGGTGTTGTAACAAGGGACCCCTACACCCGGTGTTTTAATGATGATCCCAGCACCCGGTATTGTAACGCCGGGCTCTATCACCCGATTTTATAAAGAGGGACACCAACCCACAGTGTTATACTGAGGGACCCCTGTACCCGGTGTTGTAATGAACGTCCCCATCACCCGTTGTTGTACTGAGGGATCCCAGCACCCGGTGTTGTAATGTATATGAGGGACCCCGTCACCCGGTTTTCTACTAAGGTACCCCAGCACCCGATGTTGTAATCAGGGACCTTAGGACCCGGTTTTGTGATGAGGGATGCCAGCACCAGGTGTTATGATAAGGGACCCCAGTAAACAGTTTTTTACTATGGGACCCAAGCACCCAGTATTGTAATGAGTGACTCCAGCACACGGTGTTGTAATGATGTTCCCAGCACCCGATTTTTTAATAAGGGTCCCGAGCATCTGGTGTTATGATGAGGGACCCCAGCAAACGGGGTTAAAAGAAAGGGACCCCAGTACTCGGTGTTGTAATGAGTGACTCCAGCACCCGATGTTTTAATAAGGGACCCCTACACCCGGTGTTGTTATGATGTTCCCAGCACCCGATATTGTAGTGAGGGACCCCAGCACTTGATGTTATAAAGAGGGACACAAGAACCCGGTGTTACACTGATGGACCCCAGCACCCGCTGTTGTCATGAGGAACCAAAGCACCCGGTGTTGTAATTAGGGACCCCAGCACCTGGTGTTGTAATGAGGGTCCCTAGCACCCGGTGTTTAGATGAGGGGTCCAGCACCCACTGTTACGATGAGTGACCCCAGCAAACATTGTTGTACTAAGGGTCCCTACCACCCGTTGTTGTAATGAGGGACCGCAGCACCCGCTGTAGTAATGAGGGTCCCTAGCAACCGGTTTTGTAATAAGGGACCTCAGTGCCCCGTGTTTTACTGGGGATCCCAGCACCCAGTGTTGCAATGAAGGTCACTAGCACCCGGTGTTGTGATGAGGGACGCCACCACCAACCGTTATGATAAGTGACCCCAGGAAACGGTGTTGTACTAAGGGACCCCAGTACCCAGTGTTGTAATGAGTGACCCCAGCAACCGGTGCTGCAATAAGGAGCACCTACACCCGGGGTTGTAATAAGGGACCCCTACAACCGGAGTTGTAATAATGTTCCCAGCACCCGATGATGTGATGAGAGAACCCAGCACCAGGTGTTATGATGAGGGATCCCAGGAAACGGTGTTGTAATAAGGGACCCCCACAACAAGTGTTTCAATGCCTGACTCCAACACCTGATGTTGTAATAAGGGACCCGTACGCCCGGTGTTGTAAAGATGTTCCCAACACCCGGTATAGTAATGAGTAACCCCCGAACCTGATGTTATAAAGAGGGACACCAGCATCCGGTGTTATACTGAGGTACCCTACCACCCGGTGTTGTAATGACAGTCCCCATCACCAGGTGTTGTACTGAGGAACCTCAGCACCCGGTGTAGTAATGAAGGACCCCAGCACTCGGTGTTATAGTAAAGGACCCCAGCACTCGGAATTGTAATGAGGATCCGCAGCACCCGGTGTTTAATTGAGAGACCCCAACACCTGGTGTTGTAATGAGGGTCCCTAGAACCCAGTGTATAAATGAGGGACCCCAGTATCCGATATTGTAATGAGGGACCCCAATACGAGGTGTTGTAATGAGGGACCCCAGCACCCGGTGTTGTAATGAGGGTCCCCAGCACCCGGTGTTGTAATGCGGGACCCCAATACCCTATGTTGTAAAGATTTTCCCAGCACCCGGTGTTATACTGAGGGACCCCAGCACCCGATGTTGTAATGAGGAACCCTAGCATCCAGTGATATTATGAGGGACTCAAGCAATCGATGTTGTAATGAGGGTCCCTAGCACCCGGTGTTGTAATGAGAGTCCCTAGAAACCGGTGTTGTAATGAGGGACCCCAGTATCCGGTGCTGTACTAAGGGACCCCAGCACTCGGTGTTGTATTGAGGGTCCCCAGCCCCCGGTGTTGTGATAAGGGACCCAGAAAAGGGTGCTCTACTAACGGACCCCAGCACCCGCTGTTGTAATGAAGGTTCCCAGCACCCGGTGTTGTATTGGGGAACCCCAGCACCCGGTTTTGTAATGAGGGTCACCAGCGACCGATGTTGTGATGAGGTATCCAGCACCAGGTTTTATGATGAGTGAACCCAGCAAACGGTGTTGTACTAAGGGATCCCAGCACCCGTTTTTTTAATGAGTGACCCCAGCACCCGGTGTTGCAATAAGGAACCCCTACACCCGGTGTTGTAACGAGGGATCCCAGCGCCCTGAGTTGTAATGACGGATCCCAGCACCCGGTATTGTAGCAAGGGACCCCAGCAACCGAGGTTATAAAGAGGGACACCAGCACCCAGAGTTATACTGACGGACCCCAGCATCCGGTGTTGTAAAGAACGTCCCCATCACCCGTTGTTGTACTGAGGGACCCGAGGACTCGGTTGTAACGAGGGTCCCCAACACTCCTTGTTGTAATGAGGTACCCCAGCAACCGGTGTTGTAATAAGGGACATTGCACCTGGTGTTGAAAAGAATGACCTCAGCACCTGGTGTTGTAATAAGGGTCACCAGCACCCTGTGTTATAATTAGACACCACAGAACCCGATGTTGTTATGATGTTCCCAAGTACCCGGTGCTGTAATAAGGGTCCCCAGCACCCGGTGTTGTACTATGGGACGCCTGCAAACGAACTTAATATGAGGGACCCCAGCACCCGGTGTTGTAACGAACGTCCCCATTACCCGTTGTTGTACTGAGGGACCCAAGGACTCGGTTGTAACGAGGGACCCCAACAATCCGTGTTGTAATGAGGTACCCCAGCAACCGGTGTTGTAATAAGGGACATTAGCACCTGGTGTTGAAAAGAGTGACCCTAGCACCCGGTGTTGTAATAAGAGTCACCAGTACCCTGTGTTATAATGTTATAATTAGACACCACAGAACCCGATGTTGTTATGATGTTCCCAAGTACCCGGTGTCGTAATAAGGGTCCCCAGCACCCGTTGTTGTACTATGGGACGCCTGCAAACGAACTTAATATGAGGGACCCCAGCACCCGGTGTTGCAATAAGGGATCCCAGTACCCGGTGTTGTAATGAGGGACCCCATTGCCCGGTGATCTAATGAGGTACCCCAGCACCCGGTGTTGTAATGAGTGTCCTCAGCACCCAGTGTTGTGATGAGGGACCCCATCACCCGGTGTTATATTGAGGGACCCCAGCATCCGGTGATGAAATGAGGGACCCCATTGTCCGGTGTTGTAATGAAGTACCCCAGCATCCGATATTGTAATGAGGGACCCAGCAACAGGGTTGTGATGAGGGACCCCATCACCCGCTGTTATGATGAGGGACCCCAGCACCCGGAGTTGTAATGAGTGACAACATCTGGTGTTGTGATAAGTGACTCCTACACACGGTGTTGTAATTATGTTCCAGAACCCGGTATTGTAATGATGGACCCTAGCACCTAATGTTATAAAGAGGCACACCAGCACCCCGTGTTATACTGAGGGAACCCTGCACCCGGTGTTGTAATGAAGGTCCCCATCAACCGGGGTTTTACTGAGGGACCCAAGCACCCGGTGTTGTGATGAGGGACCCCAGCACCCGGTGTTGTAATAAGAGTCTCCAGCACCTGGCGTAGTAATGAGAGACCCCTAAACCCGATGTTGTAATGAGTGTCCCTAGCACCCGCTTTTGTAATAAGGGACCCTAGTACCCGGTGTTGTACTGAGGGACCCCAGCACCAGATGTAATGCTGATGGACCCCAGGGAACGGTGCTGTGCTAAGGAACCCAAGCACTCATTATTATAATGAGGGACCTCAGCACTCGATTTTGTAATGAGGGTTCCTAGCACCCGGTGTTGTCATGGGGGACCCCAGTACCCGGTGTTGTAATGATGTTCCCAGCACCCGGTATTGTAATGAGGGACCCGAGCACCTGATGTAGTAAAGAGGGACCCCAGCACCCGGTGTTGTAATGACGGTCCCCATTACCCTTACTTTTACTGAGGGACACCAGCACCCGGTGTTGTACTGAGGAACCCCAGCACCCGGTGTTATAGTGAGGGACCCCAGCACGCGATGTCGTAATGAGGGACCAAAGTACCAGGTGTTATAATGAGAGACCCCAGCAAACGGTGTACTAAGGAACCCAAGCATCCGGTGTTTTAAAGATGATCCCAGCACCCGGTATTGTAACGCCGGACCATACCATCCGATGTTATAAAGAGGGACACCAACCCACAGTGGCATATTGAGGGACCCCAGCACCCGGTGTTGTAACGAGCGTTCCTATCACCCGTTGTTGTACTGAGAGACCCCAGCACCCGGTGTTGTAATGAGGGGCCCCAGCACCCAGTGATGTAATGACGGACCCTAGCACTCGGCGTTCTAAAGAAGGGTATCCAGCACCCGGTGTTTTAATGAGGGACCCCAGCACCCGGTGTTTTCCTGAGGTACCCCGGAACTCGGTGTTGTAATCAGGGACCTCAGAACCCGGTTTTGTGATGAGGGATGCCAGCACCAGGTGTTATGATGAGGGACCCCAGCAAACGGTTTTGTACTATGGGACCCAAGCACCCCGTGTTGTAATGAGTTACCCCTACACCCGGTGTTGAAATAAGGGACCCCTTCATCCGGTGTTGTAATGATGTTCCCAGCACCCAATGTTGTTATAGGGGTCCCCAGCATCCAGTGTCATGATGAGTGACCCCAGCAAATGGGGTTATAAAAAGGGAACCCAGCACTCGGTGTTGTAATGAGTGACTCCAGCACCCAGTGTTGTTATAAGGGACCCCTACACCCGGTGTCGCAATGATGTTCCCAGCACCCGATATTGTAATGAGGGACCCCAGCACTTGATGTTATAAAGAGGGACACAAGAACCTGGTGTTATGCTGAGGGACCACAGCTCCCGGTGTTGTAATGAACGTCCCCATTACCCTTAGTTGTACTGAGAGAGCCCAGCCCGATGTTGTAAAGGGGGACCCCAGTACCCGGTATTGTCATGATGAACCAAAGCACCCGGTGTTGTATAGAGGGTCCCTAGCAACTGGTTTACTGGAAGACCCCGGCACCCGGTGTTGTAATGAAGGTCAGTAGCACCCGGTGTTGTGATGAGGGACACCAGCACCAACCGTTATGATAAGTGACCCCAGCACCAACCGTTATGATAAGTGACCCCAGGACACGATGTTGTACTAAGGGACCCCAGCACCTAGTGTTGTAATGAGTGACCCCAGCACCCAGTGTTACAATAAGGGACCCCTACAGCCAGAGTTGTAATGATGTTCCCAGCACCCGATGATGTGATGAGGGACCCCTGCAAAGGGTGTTGCAATAAGGGACCCCTACACCGGTGTTGTAATAAGCGACCCCTACAACCGGAGTTGTAATGATGTTCCCAGCACCCGATGAAGTGATGTGGGACACCAGCAAAGGGTATTGTAATAAGGGACCCCAGCACCAGGTGTTTCAATGAGTGGCTCCAACACCCGGTGGTACAATAAGGGACCCCTACGCCCGGTGTTGTAATGATGTTCCCAACGTCCGGTATAGTAATGAGTGACCCCAGCACCTGACGTTATAAAGAGGGACACCAGCACCCGGTGTTATTCTGAGGTACCCCACCACCCGGTATTGTAATGACAGTCCCCATCACCCGGTGTTGTACTAAGGGACCCCAGCACCCGGTGTAGTAATGAAGGACCCCATCGCTCGGAATCATAATGAGGATCCGCATCACCCGGTGTTTTAATAAGGGGCCCCAGCACCCAGTGTTGTAATGACGGTCCCTAGCACCCAGTGTTTAAATGAGGGACCCCAGTACCCGGTGTTGTAATGAGGGACCCCAGCACCCGGTGTTGTAATGAGTGTCCCAACACCCGGTGTTGTGATGACTGACAAAAGCGAACGCTGCTTTATCAAGGGACCCCAGCACTCGGTGTTGTAATGAGGGACCTAAGCACCCAATGTTATAATGAGGGTCCCTATCACCCGGTGTTGTAATGAGGGACCCTAATACCCTGTGCTGTAAAGATCTTCCCAGCAGCCAGTGTTATACTGAGGGACCCCAGCACCAGATGTTGTAATGAGGAACCCTAGCAACCAGTGTTATTATGAGGGTCCTAAGAACCCGGTGTTGTAATGAGGATCCGCAGCACCCGGTGCTACAATGAGGGACACCAGCACCAGGTATTGTAATGAGGGTCCCCAGAAACCTGTGTTCTATTGCGGGACCCCAGTACCCGGTACTGTACTAAGGGACCCCAGCACTCGGTGGTGTATTGAGGGTCCCCAGCACCCGGTGTTGTGATAAGGGACCCCAGCAAACCGTGCTGTACTAATGGACCCCAGCACCCGCTGTTCTAATGAGGAACCCCAGCACCCGGTGTTGTACTGAGGAACCCCAGCACCCGGTTTTGTAATGAGGGTCATCAGCACCCGGTGTTGTGAAGAGGGACCCCAGCACCAGTTGTTATGATGGGTGACCCAAGCAAACGGTGTTGCACTGAGGGACCCCAGCATCCGGTTCTTTAATGAGTGACCCTAACACCCGGTGTTGTAATAAGGGACACCTACACCCGGTGTTGTAACGAGGGATCCCAGCACCCTAAGTTGTAACGACGGATCTTAGCACCCGGTATTGTAGCGAGGGACCCCAGCAACCAATGTTCTAAAGAGGGACACCAGAACCCGGAATTATACTGAGGGACAACAGCACCCGGTGTTGTTACGAACGTCCCCATCACCCGTTGTTGTACTGAGGGACCCGAGGACTCAGTGACGTAATGAGGGACCCCAGCACCCGGTGTTGTAATGAGTTACCAGAGCAACCGGTGCTCTAATAAGGGACATTGGCACCTGGTGTTGAAAAGAGTGACCCCAGCACCCGGTGTTGTACTGTGGGTCACCAGCACCCTGTATTATAATTAGGCACCACAGAACCCGGTGTTGTTAGGAGGTTCCCAAGTACCCGGTGTTGTAATGATAGTCCCCAGCACCCGGTGGTGTATTAAGGGACCCCAGCAAACGGACTTATTATGAGGGACCTCAGCACCCGGTGTTATAAAGAGGTACCCCAGAACCCGGTTTTACACTAATGGACCCCAGCACCCGGTGTTGTAATGAGGGACCTCAGCAACCGATCTTGTGATGAGGGATCCCAGCAACCGGTGTTATAATGAGGGACCCCGGCACCCGTGTTATACTGAGGGACCCCAGCACCCGATGATGAAATGAGGGACCCCATTGCCCGGTGTTGTAATGAGGTACCCCAGCACCCGGTGTTGTAATGAGGGTTCCCAGCACCCGATGTTGTACTAAGGGACCCCAGCACCTTGTGTTGTAATGAGTGACCCCAACATCCGGTGTTGTAATAAGGGACGCCCACACACGGTGTTGTAATTATGTTCCTAGCACCTGGTATTGTAATGATGGACCCAAGCACCTAATGTTATAAAGAGGCACACCAGCACCCCGTGTTATACTAAGGGAACCCTGCACCCGGTGTTGTAATGAAGGTCCCCATCACCCGGTGTTTAACTGAGGGACCCCAGAACCCGGCGTTGTGATAAAAGTTCCCCAGCACCCGGTGTTGTAATGAGGGACCCCTAGACCCGGTGTTGCAATGAGGTTCCATAGCACCCGGTTTTGTAATGAGGGACCCTTGTATCCGGTGTTGTTCCGAGGGACCCCAACACTTGGTGTTATGATGATGGACCCCAGGAAACGGTGCTGTACTAAGGAATCCAAGCACTCATTGTTATAATGAGGGATCCCAGCACCCGGTTTTGTAATGAGGGTCCCTAGCGCCCGTTGTTGTCATGAGGGACCCCAGTACCCGGTGTTGTAATGATGTTCCCAGCACCCGGTATTGTAATGAAGGTCCCCAGCACCCAGTGTTGTGATGATTGATCCCAACACCTAGTGTTATGTTGAGGGCTTCAGAAAACGGTGTTGTACTAAGGGTCCTCACCATCCGGTGTTGTAGTGAGGGACCCCAACAACCGGTGATGCAATGAGGGTCCTAGAACCCGGTTTTGTAATGAGGGACCCCAGTTCCCGGTGTTGGACTGAGGGATCCCATCACCCTGTGTTATAATGAAGGTCTCCAGCACCCAGTGTTGTGATCAGGGACCCAAGCACTAACTGTTGTGATGAGGGACCCCAGCAAACGGTGCTGTACTAAGGGACCACAGCACCCAGTATTGTAATGAGTGATCCCAGCATCCGGTGTAGTAATACGGGACCCCTACATCCGGTGTTGTAATAAGGGACCCCTACACCCGGTGTTGTAATGATGTTCCCAGCTCCCGGTATTGTGACGAGGGACCCTAGCACCCGATGTTATACAAAGGGACACCAGCACCCGGTGTTGTAATGAACGTTCCCATCACCCGTTGTTGTACTAAGGGACCCAAGCACCCGATATTGTAATGAGCGACCCAAGCACCTGGTGTTGTAATGAGGGACCCCAGCACTCGGTGTTGTAATGAGGGTAGACAGCAACCGGTGTTCTAATGAGGGACCCAAGCACCCGGTGCTGTACTGAGGGACCCCAGCACCCGATGTTGTAATCAGGGACCTCAGCACTCGGTCATGTGATGAGGGACGCCAAAACCAAGTGTAATAATGAGGGACCCCAGCAAATGGTGTTGTGCTAAGGGACTCCAGCACCCAGTGTTGTAATGAATGACCCCAGCACCCGTTGTTTTGACGAGTATCCGCAGCACCCGTTGTTTTAATGAAGGACCTTAGCACCCGTTCTTGTGATGCAGAGACCCCATCACCCGGTGTTGTAATGAGGGACACTAGCATCCGTTGTTATGAGGGTCCCAAGCACCCGGTGTTTTAATGAGTGTCCCCAGCACCCGGTGTTTTAATGAGGGACCCCACAACCCGGTGTTGTAATGAGTGTACCCAGCACCCGGTGTTGTACTAAGGGATCCCAGCAAACGGACTTAATGAGAGGGACCTCAGCACCCGGTGTTATAAAGAGGGACCCCAGAACCCGGTTTTGCACTAATGGACCCCGGCACCCGGTGTTGTAATGATGGACCTCAGCAACCGATCTTGTGATGAGGGATCCCAGCAACCGGTGTTATAATGAGGGACCCCGGCACCCGTGTTAT
>JAYMFT010098167.1:0-16161 GCA_038088735.1 Panulirus argus | reverse complement strand
ACTGAGGGACCCCAGCACCCGGTGATGAGATGAGGGACCCCATTGCCCGGTGTTGTAATGAGGTACCCCAGCACCCGGTGTTGTAATGAGGGTTCCCAGCACTCGGTGTTGTACTAAGGTACCCCAGCACCTTGAGTTGTAATGAGTGACCCCAGCACCCGGTGTTTTCATGAGGCTCCCGGCACACGTTGTTTTTATGAGAGTCCCATGCACCCGGTGTTGTAATGAGTGTCTCCAACACCCGGTGTTGTAATGAGGGTCTCGAGCACCCGGTGTTGTGATGAGGGACCCCAACAACAGGTGTTATAATGAGGGACCGTAGCATCTAATGTTGTACTAAAGGACCCCAGCACCCGGTGTTGTAATGAGCGACCCCAGCACCCAGTGTTCTCATGAGTGTCCCCAGCACCCGGTCTTTTAATGAGGAACCCAGCACCCGGTGTTGTAATGAGGGTCACCAGCACCCGGTGTTGTAATTAGGCACCCAAGCACCCGATGTTGTTATGAGGGTTCCAAGCACCCGTTTTTGTAATAAGGGACTACAACAACCGGTGTTGTAATGAGTGACCCCAGCACCCGGTGTTGTACTGTGGATCACCAGCACCCTGTGTCATAATTAGGCACCACAGAACCCGGTGTTGTTATGAGGGTCCTCAGCACCCGGTGTTGTTCTGAGGGACCCCAACACCTGGTCTTGTGATGAGGGACCCCAGCACCCGGTGTTGTATTGATGGTCCCCATCACCCGTTGTGTTACTGAGGGACCCGAGCAACCGCTGTTGTGATGAGGGACCCCAGCATCCGGTTTTGTAATAAGGGTCCTTAGCATCTGGTGTTGTAATGAGGCACCCCAGCACCCAGTTTTGTAATGAGAGACCCCAGCACCCGGTGTTGTAATAAGAGTTCTCAGCACCCGGTTTTGTAATGAGGCTCCCCAGCACCAAGTGTTGTGATGAGGGACCCCAGAATCCCGGTGTTGTAATGAGGGATCCCAGCTCCCGGCGTTGTACTGAGGGTCCGGTGTTTTAATGAGGGTCCCAAGCACCCGGTGTTGTATTAAGGATCCCGAGCACCCGGTGTTTTGATAAGGGACCCAGCCCCCTCTGTTATAATGAGGGACCCCAGCAAACGGTGTTGTACTAAGGTACCCCAGCACCCGGTGTTGCAATGAGTGTCCCCAACACCCGATGTTTCTATGAGGCTCCCCGGCACCCGTTGTTTCTATGAGAGTCCCAAGAACCCGGTGTTGTAATGATGGACCCCAGCACCCGGTGTTGTAAAGATTGAACCCAGCTCAGGATGTTATGAGGGTCCGAAGCACCCGGTGTTGTAATGAGGGTCTCGGGCACTCGGTGTTGTGAGAAGGAACACCGACAACAGGTGTTGAAATGAGGGACCCTAGCATCCAATGTTGTACTAAAGGACCCCAGCACCCGGTGTTGTAATAAGGGCCCTAAACACCCGGTTTCTTAATGAGGGACCCCAGTACCCGGTGTTGTAATGAGGGTCATCAGCACCCGGTGTTGTAATTAGGCACCAACGCACCCCGTGTTGTTATAAGGGTTCCAAGAACCTGGTTTTGTAATGAGAGACCCCAGCACCCGGTGTTGTCATAAGTGTCACCAGCATCCGGTCTTGTGATGAGGGATCCCAGCACCCGGTGTTATAAAGAGGGATCCCAGTACCCAGTTTTACTCTGAGGGACCCCAGCACTCGGTTTTGCAATGAGAATCCGCATCACCCGGTGTTGTACTGAGTGACCCCAGCACCCGGTGTTGTAATGAGGGTCATCAGCACTCGGTGCCATAATTAGGCATCCTAGTATCAGGTGTTGTTATGAGGGTCCCAAGCACCACGGTGTTGTAATGACGGAACCCAGCACCCGGTGTTGTACTGAGGGTCCCCCCCACCCGGTGTTGTACTGAGGGCCCCCACCACCCGGTCTTTCAATGAGGGACGCTAGCACCCGGTGTAATAAAGAGGGACCCCAGCACCCGGTGTTATACTAAGGGACCCTAGCACCCAGTTTTGTAATGAGGGTCCCAAGCACCCGGTGATTTGATGAGGGACCCCAACAACAGGTGTTGCAATGAGGGACCTCAGCACCCAATGTTGTTAAAAGGGACCCCATGCAATCGGTGTTGTAATGAATGACCCCAGCCCCCGGTGTTGTCATGAGTGTCTCCAGCACCCGGTGTTGTAATAAGGGACCTCAACACCCGGTTTTGTAATGAGGGTCCCCATCACCCAGTGTTGTACTGAGTGACCCCACACCCGGTGTTGTAATGAGATACCCCAGCAGCCGCTGTTGTAATGATGGTCGCCATTACCTGGTGTTATAACTAGGCACTCTAGCACCGGGTGTTGCTATGAGGGTCCCAAGCACCCGGTGTTGTAATGAAGGATCCTAGCACCCGGTGTTGTACTGAGGGTCCCCAGCATCCGGTGTTGTACTGAGGGATCCCACCAACAGGTTTCTTGATGAGGGATCCGAGCACCCGGTGTTATATTGAGGGAACCCAGCAACCAGTTTTGTAATAAGTGTCCCCATCACCAGGTGCTGTAATGACGGACCCCAGCACCTGGTGTTGTCATGAGGAACCCCAGCACCCGGTGTTGTAATGAGGGACCCATGCACCCGGTGCTGTAATGAGAGTCCCCAGCATCCGATGTTGCAATGAGGGACCTCTGCACCCGATATTGTGATTAGGGACCCCAGCACCCGGTGCTGTAATGAGGCACTCCCGCCCCGGTGTTGTAATGAGGGACCCCAGCACCCGGTGTTGTAATAAGGGTCCTCAGCACCCGATGTTGTAATGAGGCACCTCAGCACCCGGTGTTGTACTGACGGACATCAGCACCAAGTGTTGTGATGAGGGACCCCAGAAACCCGGAATTTTACTGGGGGGCTCCCGCACCTGGTGTTATACTGACGGACCCCAGCACCCGGTGTCGTATTAAGAAACCCCTACACCCGGTGTTGTATTGAGGGAGCCCACTACCCGGTGTTGTAATAAGGTACCCCAGCACCCGGTGTTGTAATTATGGTCACCAAAACCCGATGTTATACTTAGGCAACCCAGCACCCGGTGCTGTTATGAGGATCTCAAGTACCCGGTGTTGTAATGACGGTCCCCACCACCCGGTGTTGTACTGAGGGACCCAAGCAGCCGGTCTTGTGATGAGGGACCCCAGTACCCGTTGCTATAAAGGGGGACCTCAGCACCCGGTGTTATTCTGAGAGACCCCAACACCCTGTGTGTAATGATGGTCCCCATCACCCGTTGTTGTACTGAGGGACCCCAGAAGCCCGGTGTTGTAATGAGGGACCCCAGCACCAGGTGTTGTAAAGAGGGACCCCCAGCACCTGGTATTGTAATCAGGTACCCCAGCACCTGGTGTTTTAATGATGCATCCCAGCCCCTGGTGTTGCAATGAGGGACCCCAGCACCCGGTGTTGTAACAAGGGTCCTCAGCACCCAGTGTTGTGATGAGGGACCCCAGAAACCCAGTGTTATAATGAGGAACCCCAGCACCCAGTGTTGTACAGAAGAACCCCAGCACCCGGTGTTGTAATGAAGGACCTCAGTACCAGGTTTTGTGAAGGAGACATCCCAGCACCCGGTGTTGTAATAAGGGACCCCAGCACCCGTTGTTATGAGGGTCCCAAGCACCCGGTGTTGTAATGAGTATCTCCAGCACCCGGTGTTTCAGTGAGGGACCACAAAACCGGGTGTTGTAATGAGTGTCCCCAACACCCGATGTTGTAATGAGAGTCCCGAGCACCCGGTGTTGTGATAATGAACCCCAGCACCCGGTGTTGTGCTAAGGGACCCCAGCACCCGGTGTTGTAATGAGGGACCCCAGCACCCGTTGTTATGGGGGTCCCAAGCACCTGGTGTTGTAATGAGTATCTCCAGCACCCGGTGTTTCAGTGAGGGACCATAAAACCGGGTGTTGTAATGAGTGTCCCCAACACCCGGTGTTGTAATGAGAGTCCCGAGAACCCGGTGTTGTGATAATGAACCCCAGCACCCGGTGTTGTGCTAAGGGACCCCAGCACCCGCTGCTGTAATGAGGAATCCCCGCACCCGGTGTTGTAATGAGGTACCCCAATACCCGGTGTTTTAATGAGGGACCCCAGCACCCGGTATTGTAATGAGGGACCCCAACACCAGGTTTTGTTCTAAGGGTCCGAAGCATCCGGTGTTGTAATGGGGATCCCCAGCACCCGGAGTTTTACTGAGTTACCCCAGCACCCGGTCTTGTGATGAGGGACCCCAGCACCCGGTGTTATAAAGAGGGACCTCAGCAACCGGTATTATACTGAGTGACCCAAGCACCTGGTGTTGTAATGAGGAATCTCAGCATCCGGTGTTGTAATGAGGGACCCCAGCACCCGGTGTTCTAATGAGGGACCCCAGCACCCAGTGTTGTACTAAGGATCCCCAACATTCTGTGTTGTAATGAGGTGCCCCAGCACCCGGTGTTGTAATGAGGCATCCCAGCACCCGGTGTTATAATGAGGCACCCCAGCACCCGGTGTTGTAACGAAGGTCCTCAGCACCAAGTGCTGTGATGAGGGATCCCAGAAGCCCGGCGTTTTAATGAGGGACCCAAGCACCCGGTGCGTGAGGAGGTTGGAGCGTGGAGGGACTAGATTTGGTGAGGAGGCTGGACTGTGTAGGGACAAGGGTATTTGAGGAGGCTCTAGCGTGTAGGAACTAGGGTGTGTGAAAAGGCAGTAGCGTGTAGGAAACAGAGTGTGTGAGGAGGCTGGAGTGTGTAGTAAATAGAGTGTATGAGGAAGCTGGAGTGTTTTTAGGGACTAGGGTGCTTGAAGAAGTCGAAATTAGAGGGACTAGGGTGTGTGAGGATGCTGTAGCTTGCCGGGACTGGAGCTCGTGAGGAGGTTGGAACGTGTAGAGACTAGAGTGTGTGAGGAGGCTGGATTATATAGGGAATAGGATGTGTAAGGTGGCTGGAGTGTGTAGGGAATAGGGTGTGTGAGGAGATTATAGGGTGTAGGGACCAGGGTATATGAGGAAGCTGAAGTGTGTATGAACCAGGGTGTGTGAGGAGTCTTGAGTGTGTATGAACTAAGGTGTGTGGGATGGCTGGAGGGTGTAGGGACTAGGGTGTGTGAGGAGGCTGGTATCTGTAGGAACCAAGGTGTGTGAGGAGGCTGGAGTGTGTAAAGACTAGGGTGTGTGAGGAGGCTGGAGTGCGTAGGAACCAGGGTGTGTGAGGAGGCTGGAGGGTGTAGGGACCAGGGTGTGTGAGGAGGCTGGAGTGTGTAGGGACCAGGGTGTGTGAGGAGGATGGAGTATGTAGGGACCAGGGTGTGTGAGAAGGCTGGAGTGTGTAGGGAATAGGATGTGTGAGGAAGCTGGAGTGTGTAGGGACTAGAGTTCCTGAGGAGGTTGGAGCCTGTAGGGACTAGAGTGTGTGAGGAAGCTAGAGGGTGTAGGGACAAGGGTGTTTCAGGAGCTTTGAACCTTTCGGAACTAGAGTGTGTGAGGAGGCTGGGGTGTGTAGTGAATAGGGTGTGTGAGGAACCTGGAGTGTGTATGGACTAGAGTTCCTGAGGAGGTTGTAGCGTGTAGGGACTAAAGTGTGTGAGGAGGCTGGATTGTGTAGGGTAATAGGGTGTGAAAGGTGGTTGAAGTGTGTAGGGAATAGAGTGTGATAGGTGGCTGGAGTGTGTAGGGAATAGGGTGTGTGAGGAGGCTGGAATGTGTAGGGATTAGGATGTTTGAGGAGTCTTGAGTGTGTATGAACTAAGGTGTGTGAGAAGGCTGGAGGGTGTAGGGACTAGGGTGTGTGAGGAGGCTGGGGTGTGTAGAGAGTATGGTGTGTGAGAAGACTGGAGGGTGTAGGGACCAGAGTGTGTGAGGAGGCTGGTGTCTGTAGGGACAAGGTGTGTGAGGAGGCTGGAGGATGTAGGGACCAGAGTGTGTAAGAATCCTGAAATATGTATGAACCAAGGTGTGTGAGGAGGATGGAAGGTGTAAGGACTAGGGTGGGTGAGGAGGCTGGAGTGTGTCTGAAACAGTGTGTGAGGAGACTGGAGGCTGTAGGGACTAAGTTATGTGAGGAGGCTGGAGTTCGACGGGAATAGGATGTGTGAGGAGGCTGGAATGTGTAGAGAATAGGGTGTGTGAGGAGGCTGGCGGGAGTAGGAACTAGGGTGTGTGAGGAGGCTGGAGTGTATAGGGACCAGGGTGTGTGAGGAGGCTGGAGTGTATAGGGACCAGGGTGTGTGTGGAGGCTGGAGGCTGTAGGGACCAGGGTGTGTGAGGAGGCAGGAATGTGTAGGGACTAGGGTGTTTGAGGAGGCTTAAGCTTGTAGGAAGTAGGGTTTGTGAGGAGGCAGTAGCGTGATGGGATTAGGGTGTGTGAGAAAGCTGGGGTGTGTAGGGACTAGGGTGTGTGAGAAAGCTGGTGTGTGTGAGGACTAGGGTGTGTGAGGAGGCTGGAGGGTCTAGGGCCCAGGGTGTGTGAGGAGAATGGAGTGTGTAGGGGCCAGGGTATATGAGGAGGCTGGAATGTGTAGGGAATAGGGTGTGTGAGGAGGCTGGAAGGTGTAGTGACCAGGGTGTATGAGGAGGATGGAGTATGTAGGGTCCAGGGTGTGTGAGGAGGCGGGAGTGTGTAAGGAGTTGATTGTGTGAGGAAGCTGGAGTGTGTAGGGACTAGAGTTCCTAAGGAGGTTGGAGCATGTAGGGACTAGAGTGTGTGAGGAGACTAGAGGGTGTAGGGACAAGGGTGTTTCAGGAGCTCGGAGCCTTTCGGAACTAGAGTGTGTGGGAGGCTGGGGTGTGTAGTGAACAAGGTGTGTGAGGATGCTGGAGTGTGTATGGACTAGAGTTCCTGAGGAGGTTGGAGTGTGTAGGGACTAGATGTGTGAGCAGGCTGGATTGTGTAGGGTAATAGGGTGTGAAAGGTGGCTGGAGTGTGTAGAGAATAGAGTGTGAAAGGTGGCTGGAGCGTGTAGGGAATAGGGTATGTAAGGAAGCTGAAGTGTATAGGGACCAGGGTGTGCGAGGAGACTATAGGGTGTAGGCACCAGAGTATGTGAGGAGGCTGAAGTGTGTATGAACCAGGGTGTTTGAGGAGGCTGGAGTGTGTAGGGATTAGGGTGTGTGAGGAGTCTTGATTGTGTATGAACTAAGGTATGTGAGGAGGCTGGAGGATGTAGGGACTAGGGTGTGTGAGGAGGCTGGATTTTGTAAGGAATAGGGTGTGTAAGGAAGCTGGAGTGTGTGGGGACAAGGGTGTTTCAGGAGGTTGGAGCCTTTAGGAGCTAGTGTGTGTGAGGAGGCTGGAGTGTGTAGTGAATAGGGTGTTTAAGGAAGCTGGAGAGTGTAGGGACTAGATTGTGATAGGAGGCTGGAGTGTGTAGGGAATAGGGTGTGTTGAAGCTGGAGTGTGTAGGGAGTCGCATGCTTGAGGAGGTTGGAGCGTGTAGGAACTAGGGTGTGTCAGGTGGCTGGAGTGTGTAGGGAAAAAGGCTTGTGAGGAAGCTGGAGTGTGTAGGGAAAAGGGTGTGAGAGGAAACAGGAATGTGTAGGGAATAGAGTGTCTGAGATGGTTGGAGCATGTAGGAACTAGGGTGTGTGAGGAGGCACTAGCGTTTAGGGACTACGGTGTGTGAGGAGGTTGAAGAGTGTAGGAAATAGAGTGTGTGAGGAAGCTGGAATGTGTAGGGAATAGGGTTTGTAACGAGGCTTGGATATGTAGGGAATAGGGTGTGTGAGGAGACTAGAGGGTGTAGTGACCAGGTTGTATGAGGAGACTGGAGTGTGTAGGGAATAGGGTTTGTGAGGAGGTTGAAGGGTGTAGGGACCAGGGTGTGTAAGGAGGCTGGAGTGTGTTGTAAGTAGGTTGTGTGAGGAAGCTGGAGTGTGTAGGGAACAGATCGTGTGAGGAGGCTGGAGGGTGTAGGGAATAGGGTGTATGAGGAGGCTGGAGAGTGTAGGGACAAGGGTGTTTTAGGAGGTTGGAGCCTTTAGGAGCTAGAGTGTGTGTGAGGAGGCTGGAGTGTGTAGTGAATAGGATGTTTGAGGAAGCTGGAGTGTGTAGGGACTAGGTTGAGTTAGGAGGCTGAAGTGTGTAGGGAATAGGATGTGTGAGGAAGCGGAGTGTGTAGGGAATAGGGTGTGTAAGGAGGCTGGAGTGTGTAGGGAAAAGGGTGTGATAGGTGGCTGGAGGGTGTAGGAACTAGGGTGTGTGAGAAGGCTGGTGGGTGTAGTGACCAGGGTGTATGAGGAGGCTGAAGTGTATAGGGATTAGGGTGTTTGAGGAGGCTGTAGGGTGTAGGGACCAGGGTGTGTGAGGAGGCTAGAGTGTGTAGTGAATAGGGTGTGTGAGGAAGCTGGAGTGTGTATCTACTAGGGTGCGTGAGGAGATTGGAGCGATGAGGGACTTCGGTGTGTGAGAATTCTGTAGCTTTTCGGAACTAGAGTTCGTGAGGAAGTTGGAGCGTGAAGGGACTAGAGTTTGTGTGAAGGTTGGATTGTGTAGGGGATAGGGTGTGTAAGGTGGCTGGAGAGTGTAGGGAATAGGGTGTGTGAGGAAACTGGAGTATGTAGGAACCAGGGTGTTTGAGTAGACTATAGGGTGTAGGGACCAGGGTATATGAGGAGGCTGAAGTGTGTACGAACTAAGGTGTGTGAGGATTCTGGAGGGTGTAGGGACTAGGGTGTGTGAGGAGGCTGGAGTGTGTAAGGAATATGGTGTGGGAGGAGGCTGGAGTGTTTAGAGAATACGGTGTGTAAGAAGACTGGAGGATGTATGGACCAGGGAGTGTGAGGAGGCTGGTGTCTGTAGGGACCAAGGTGTGTGAGGAGGCTGGAGTGTGTAGGGACCAGGGTGTGTGAAAAGGTTGAGGCTGGAGTGTGTAGGGACCAGGGTGTGTGAAAAGATTGAGGCTGGAGTGTCTAGGGATTAGGGTGTGTGAAAAGGTTGAAGTGTGTAGGGACAAGGATGTGTGAGGAGGTTGGAGGATGTAGGTATTAGGTCTGAGGAGGCTGGAGTGTATATGGACCAGGGTGAGCGAGGAGACTGGAGAGTGGAGGGAATAGGTTGTGTGAGGAGGCTGGAGTGTGTCGGGAATAGGGTATGTGAGGGGGCAGCAGCGTTTAGGGAATAGGGTGTGTGAGGAGGTTGGAGGGTGTAGGGACTACGGTGTGTGAGGAGGCTGGATTGTTAAGGAAACTGGGTATGTGAAGAGGCTGGAGTTTGTAGAGAATAGGGTGTTTGAGGAGGGTGGAGTATGTAGGGACTAGGTTATGTGAGGAGGCTCTAGCGTGTAGGAACAAGGGTGTGTGAGGAGGCAGTAGCGTGTAGGAACTACAGTTTGTGAGGATTCTGGATTTTTTAGGGGCCAGGGTGTGAGGGAAGAAGAAAGGTGAAGGAAATAGAGTGTGTTAGGAGGCTGGAGTGTGAAGGGAGTAGGGTGTGTAGGAAGGCTGGAGCATTTAGGGACTAGAGTATGTGAGGATGCTGTTGCGTGTAGTGACTAGAGTGTGTGAGGAGGGTGGAGCGTGTAAGGACTAAGGGGTGTGAGGACGCTGGACTGTGTAGGGAATAGGGTGCCTAAGGTGGCTGGAGTGTGTAGGGAATAGGCTGTGTGAGGAAGCTTGAGTGTGTAGTTACTAGGGTGTGTGAGGAGGCTGGAGGGTGTAGGGACTAGGGTGTGTGAGGATGTTGGACTGTGTAGGGACCAGGGTGTGTGAGGAGGCTGAAGTGTGTATGAATGTGTCAGGAGGCTGGAGGGTGTAGGGACGAAGGTGTGTGAGGATCCTGAAGTGTGTCTGGACCAGAGTGTGTGAGAAGGCTGGAGGGTGTAAGGACTAGGGTGTATGAGGATGCTGGAGTGTGTCTGAAACAGTGCGTGTGAGAAGGCTGGAGGGTGTAGGGTATAGGGTAAGTGAGGAGGTTGGAGAGTGTATGAACCAAGGTGTGTGAGGAGGCTGGAGGGTGTAGGTACTAAGGTATGTGAGGAGGCTCGAGTACGACGGGAATAGGATGTGTGAGGAGGCTGGGGTGTGTAGAGAATAGGGTGTGTGAGGAGGCTAGCGGATGCAGGGACTAGGGTGTGTGAAAAGGCTGGAGTGTGTAGGAACTAAGATGTGTGAGTAGGCAGTAGCGTGTAGGAACTAGAGTGTTTGAGACGGCTGGATTGTGTAGGGAAAAGGGTTTGTTAGGAAGCTGGAGTGTTTAGGGAATTGGGTGCTTGAGGAGGTTGGAGCGTGTAGGAGCTAGAGTATGTGAAGAGGTTGGAACGTGTAGGAACTAGAGCGTGTCACGTGGCTGGAGTGTGTAGGGAATAGTGTGTGTGAAATGGCTGGAGCGTGTAGGAACTAGGGTGTGTGAGGAGGCAGTAGCGTGTAGGGACTAAGGTGTGTGTGGAGGTTGAAGCGTGTAGGAACTAGAGTGTGTGAGGAGGCTGGAATGTGTACTGAATAGGGTGTGTAAGGAGGCTGGAGTGTGTAGGGAGTAGAATTTGTGAGGAGACTGAAGGTTTTAGGGACCAGGGTGTGTGAGGAGGTTGTAGCTTGTAGGGAATAAGGTGTGTATGGAGGCTTGAGTGTGTAGGAACTAGGGTGTGTGATGAGGCTGGAGTGTGTAGTGAATAGGGTGTATGAGGAAGCTGGAGTGTGTAGGGACTAGGGTGCGTGAGGAGGTTGGAGCTTGGAGGGACTAGGGTGTGTAAGGATGCTGTAGCTTACCGGGACTAGAGTTCGTGAGGAGGTTGGAACGTGTAGGGACTAGAGTGTGTGAGGAGGCTGGATTATATAGGGAATTGGGTGTGTATGGTGGTTGGAGTGTGTAGGGAATAGGGTGTGTGAGGAAACTGTAGTGTGTAGGGATCAGGGTGTGTGGTGTAGGGACTAGGGTATATGAGGAGGCTGAAGTGTGTATGAACTAGGGTGTGTGAGGAGGCTGGAGGGTGTAGGGATTAGGGTGTGTGAGGAGTCATGAGTGTGTATGAAGTAAGGTGTGTGAGGAGGCTGGAGGTTGTAGGGATTAGGGTGTGTAGAAAATATTGTGTGTGAGAAGACTGGACGGTGTAGAGACTAAGGTGTGTGAGGAGGCTGGTGTCTGTAGGGACCAAGGTGTGTGAGGAGGCTGGAATGTGTAGGGACCAGGGTTTGTGAGGAGGCTGAAGTGTGTAGGGACCAAGGTGCGTGAGGAGGCTTGAGTGTGAAGACACTATAGGGTGTAGGAACCATGGTATATGAGGGGGCTGAAGTGTGTATAAACCAGGGTGTGTGAGGGGGCTGGAGGATGTAGGGGCTAGGTTGTGTGTGGAGGCTGAAGTGTGTGTCGGGAATAGGGTATATGAGGAGGCAGCAGTGTTTAGGGAATAGGGTGTGTGAGGAGGCTGGAGGGTGTAGGGACTACGGTGTGTGAGGAGGCTGGTTTATTTAGGGAATAGGGTATGTGAGGAGGCTGAAGGGTGTAGGAACTTGGGTGTATGAGGTGGCTGACGTGTGTAAATGTATCAGGAGGCTTTAGGTTGTAGGAACCAGGGTGTGTTAGGAGGCTGAAGTGTGTATGGACCAGGGCGTATGAGGAGGCTGGAGTGTGTAGGGACCAGGGTGTGTTAGGAGGCTGGAGTGTGTAGGGAGTAGGGTATGTGAGGAGGCTGGAGGGTGTAGGGACTAGGGTGTGTGAGGAGGCTGGATTGTTTTGGGACCAGGGTGTGTGAGGAGGCTGGAGTATGTAGGGATTAGGGTATGTGAGGAGGCTGGAGCATGTAGAGAATAGGGCGTGTGAGGAGGCTGGAGTGTGTAGAGATTAGAGTGTGTGAGGAGGCTCTAGCGTGTAGGATCGAGGGTGTCTGAGGAGGCAGTAGCGTGTACGAACTAGAGTGTTTGAGGATTCTGGAGTGCTTAGGGAATAAGGTGTGTGGGTAGGTTGGAGCGTGCAGGAACTAGGGTGTGTCAGGTGGCTGGAGTGTGCAGGGAAAAAGGCGTGTGAGGAAGCTGGAGTGTGTAGAGTATAGTTTGTGTGAGGAAGCTGTAGCGTGTAGGGAATGATTTGTGTGAGGAAGCTGGAGTGTGTAGGGAACAGCGTGTGTGAGGAGGATGGAGCGTGTAGGAATTCGGGTGTGTGAGGAGGTTTAAGCGTGTAGGAACTAGAATGCGTGAGGAGGCTGGAGTATGTAGGGAATTGTGTGTGTAAGTAGGCTGGGATGGTTAGGGAATAGGTTGTGTGAGGAGGCTGGAGCGTGTAGAGAATTAGGTGTGTGAGGAGGCTGGAGTGTGTAGGAACTAGGGTGTGTGAGGAGGCTGGAATATGTAGATAGTAGGTTGTGTGAGGAAGCTGGAGTGTGTAGGGAAAAGGGTGTGTGAGGGGGCTGGAGGTTGTAGAAACTAGGGTGTGTGAGGAGGCTGGAGGGTGTAGAGAATTAGGTGTGTGACGAGGTTTGAGTGTGTAGGGACTAGGGTGTTTGAAGAGGCTGTATCGTGTAGGAAGTAGGGTGTTTGAGGAGGCAGTAGCGTGTAGCAATTAGAGTGTGTGAGGAGGTTGGAGTGTGTAAGGAATAGGGTGTGTCAGGAAGCTGGAGTGTGTAGGAAATCAGATCATTGAGGAGGTTGGAGCGTGTAGAAACTAGAGTGTGTGAAGAAGTTGGAACGTGTAGGAACTAGGGTGCGTCAGGTGGCTGGAGTGTATAGGAAAAATGGCGCGTGAGGAAACTAGAGTGTGTAAATAGTAGGGTGTTTGAGTAAGCTTGAGTGTGTAGGGAATAGGGTGTTTGAGATGGCTGGAGCGTGTAGGAACTAGGGTGTGTGAGGAGGAAGTAGCGTGTAGGAACTAGGGTGTGTAAGGAGCCTGAAGCATGTAGGAAATAGAGTGTGTGAGGAGGCTGGAATTTGTTGGGAATAGGGTGTGTAAGGAGGCTGGGATATGTAGAGAATAGGGTGTGTGAGGAGGCTAGAGGGTATAGTGTCCAGAGTGTATGAGGAGACTAGAGTGTGTAGGGAATAGGGTGTGTGAGGAGCCTGGAGGTTGTAGAGACCAGGGTGTATGAGGAGGCTGGAGCGTGTAGGGAATAAGGTGTGTGAGGAGGATGAAGTGTGTAGGAATGACGGTGTGTAAGGAGGCTGGAGGGTGTAAGGACTAGGGTGTGTGAGGAGGCTTTAGTGTGTAGGGATTAGTTTGTGTGAGGAGGCTGAACTGTTTACGAATTTGTCAGAAGGACTGACGGGGTAGGGACAAGGGTGTGTCAGGAGGTTGAAGTGCATATGGACCAGGGTGTGTAAGGAGGTTGGAGTGTGTAGGGACCAAGGTGTGTGAGAAGGCTGGAGGGTGTAGGGACAAGGGTGTATCAGGAGGTTGGAAGGTTTAGGGTCTAGGGTATATGAGGAGGCTGGATTGTGTTTGAACCAAGTAGTGTGAGGAGGATGTAGGTTGTAGGGACTATGGTGTGTGAGGAGGCTATAGTGTGAAGGGAATAAGGTGTGTGAGGAAGCTGGAGTGTGTAAAGAACAGGTTGTGTGAGGAGGCTGAAGGGTGTAGGAACCTGGGTGTATGAGGTGGCTGACGTGTGTGAATGTGTTAGGAGGCTTTAGGTTGCAGGAACCAGGGTGTGTTAGGAGGTTGAAATGTGTATGGACCAGGGTGTATGAGGAGGCTGGAGTGTGTAGGGACCAGGGTGTGTGAGGAGGCTGGAGGATGTAGGGACTAGGGTGTGTGAGGAGGCTGGATTGTTTAGGGACCAGGGTATGTGAGGAGGCTGGAGTGTGTAGGGACTAGGGTGTGTGAGGAGGCTGGAGTGTGTAGGGATTAGGGTATGTGAGGAGGCTGGAGTATGTAGAGAATAGGGCGTGTGAGGAGGCTGGAGTGTGTAGGGATTAGGGTATGTGAGGAAGCTGGAGTGTGTAGGGAATAGAGTGTGTGAGGAGGCTGGAGCGTGTAGGAATTCGGGTGTGTGAGGAGGCAGTTGCGTGTAGGGACTAGAGTGTGTAAGGAGGTTTAAGCGTGTAGGAACTAGAGTGTGTGAGGAGGCCAGAGTTTATAGTGAATAGGGTGTGTAAGTACGCTGGGATGGTTAGGGAATAGAGTGTGTGAGGAGGCTGATGCGTGTAGAGAATTAGGTGTGTGAGGAGGCTGGAGTGTGTAGGAACTTGGGTGTGTGAGGAGGCTGGAGTGTGTAGGGAGTAGGTTGTGTGAGGAAGCTGGAGTGTGTAGGGAATAGGGTGTGTGAGGAGGCTGGATTGTTAGGGACCAGGGTATGAGAGGAGGCTGGAGGGTGTAGGGACTTGGGTGTGTGAGGAGGCTGGAGTGTGCAGTCAGTGGGCTGTGTTTGGAAGCTGGAGTGTGTAGGGAATAGGGTGTGTGAGGAGGTTGGAGGGTGTAGAAACTAGGGTGTTTGAGGAGGCTGTAGGGTGTAGGGACTAGGGTGTGTGAGGAGGCTGGAGCGTGTAGGGACTAGGGTGCGTGAGGAGGTTGGAGCGTTGGAGGGACTAGGGTGTGTGAGGATGCTGTAGCTTGTAGGGACTAGAGTATGTGAGGAGGTTGGAGCGTGAAGGAACTAGAGCGTGTGAGGAGGCTGGATTGTGTCGGGAATAGGGTGTGTAATGTGTCTGGAGTGTGTAGGGAATGAGGTGTGTGAGGATGCTGGAGTGTTTAGGGACCAGGATGTGTGAGGAGACTATAGAGTGTAGGGAGCAGGGTGTGTGAGGAGTCTTGAGAGTATATGAACCAAGGTGTGTGAGGAGGCTGGAGGGTGTAGGGACTAGCGTGTGTGGGGAGGCCGGAGTGTTTAGGGAATATGGTGTGGGAGGAGGCTGGAGTGTGTAGGGAATAGGGTGTGTGAGAAGACTGGATGGGGTAGGGAATAGGGTGTGTAAGGAGGCTGGAGTGTGTAGGGACCAGGTGTGTGAGGAGGAAGGAGGGTGTAGGGACTAGGTTGTGAGAGGAGGCTGGAGTGTGTAGGGACCAGGGTGTGTGAGGAGGATGGAGGGTATAGGGATTAGGGTGTGTGAGGAGGCTGGAGTGTGTCGGGAATAGGGTATTTGAGGGGCTGCAGTGTTTAGGGAAAAGGGTGTTTCAGGAGACTGGAGGGTTTTGGGACTAGGGTGTGTGAAGAGGCTGGATTTTCTATGGATTGGGGTATATGACGAGACTGAAGTTTGTAGAGAATAAGTTGTGTCAGGATACTGGAGTGTGTAGGGAATAGGGTGCGCGAGGAGGCTCTATCGTGTAGGAGCGAGTTTGTCTGAGGAGGCAGTAGCGTGTAGGTACCAGGATGTGAGGGGAGGCAGAAGCGTGTAGACACTAGAGTGTGTTAGGAGACTTAAGTGTATAGGGAGTATGGTGTGTGAGAAGGCTGGAGCGTGTAGGGACTAGAGTGTGTGAGGATGCTAATGCGTGTAGTAACTAGAGTGTGTAAGGAGGCTGGATTGTGTAGGGAATAGGGTGTGTAAGGTGGCTGTAGTGTGTAGGGAATAGGGTATGTGAAAAAGCTGGAGTGTGCAGGGACTAGGGTGTGTGAGGATGCTGTTGCTTGTAGGGACTAGAGTTCGTGAGGAGGTTGGAGCGTGTAGGGACTAGAGTGTGTGAGGAGACTAGATTGTGTAGGGAATATGGTTTGTAAGGTGGCTAGAATGTGTAGGGAATAGGGTGTGTGAGGAAGCTGGAGTATGTAGCGACCAGGGTGTGTGAGGAGACTATAAGGTGTAGGGACCAGGGTGTGTGAGGAGGCTGAAGTGTGTATGAACCAAGGTATGTGAGAAGAATGGAGTGTGTAGGGACCAGGGCTTGTGAGGTGGCTGAAGGGTGTAGGGACTAGGGTGTGTGAGGAGGCTGAAGCGTTTCGGGAATAGGGTATCTGAGGAGGCTGCAGTGTTTAGGGAATAGGGTGTGTGAGAAGGCTGGAGGGTGTAGGGATTAGGGCGTATGAGGAGGCTGCAGTGTTTAGGGAATACGGTGTGTGAGGAAGCTGGAGTGTGTAGTGAATCGGGTGCTTGAGGAGGTTAGAGCGTGTAGGAACTAGAGTGTTTGAAGAGGTTGGAACGTGTAGGAACTAGGGGTGTGTCAGGTGGCTGGAGTGTATAGGAAAAAAAGCGTGTGAGGAAGCTGGAGTGTGTAGGGAATAGGGGTTGTGAGGATGCTGGAGCTTGTAGGAAGTAGGGTGTGTGAGGAA
>JAYMFT010098156.1:0-13836 GCA_038088735.1 Panulirus argus | reverse complement strand
ATAATATATATATATATATATATATATATATATATATATATATATATATATATATATATAATTTTTTTTCTACGGATTTGTACTTTTGAAGTATACTCCCTTGAACTAATTTTTGACAAGTTTATTGGCCTCCGTAACTCTCTCTCTTGGCTGCACAATATCACACCAAATTTTACCCTTACCGGATATCTTGTGCCTTCCCATATTTTCTGATTTTCACGACTTCCTTTATTTCCAGACCTACATTTAGCTGCGAGTCCATTGCGTAAATATTCTCTGGCTTTCCTCTCCTCCTCGTTCGGGAGACGGTCGTCTGGCAGCCCATAGGTAACGGCGGACATGCGTTTGATGATCTCCCTGTGTACAGTATCCATCGTTTGCGCGATGGCCCAACTTTGTGTACATGCTTTAGTGTCACTGTCTTCTCTTTCTTATCTTTAATCGTGTCTATGATCTGCTGTTTCTTTGCTGTAAAGCACTGTGTTAGATCATCCCATGTATAGCTCCACAGGCTGCCATGACTGTCCTGTCCCTCCCTCTGACTGTCTACTCCGCCTCCTCTACGGCTGTATTCAATAGTTCGCTTCCATTGGATCCAGACGCCCTAGACATCTGCTGTTCCTCAGTTGCCTTCGCTTTCTTGCTTTCCTTTACCCCAGACTCATTTCCAGTTCCTGTACCTCCTTCCCTTTCTCTGTCCATTCTTTTCTAATATATCATGCAATCACTCTTTTGCAATTGCCTATTTTCTCTGTACAAGGAAAGACGTTTACACTCAAGGGCCCCCTCCCCCCAATCTCTCAAACATCCTCTATGAGTATGAGTGAGTGTATGTATGCTGGTGTGTTCTTACCCAGCTGTTATTCGCGATATACATATGTATACAGCAAGGGCGCTTTACAGTTGTGGGATCATAACTCTCGCCACTGTTGTATGGTTATATTGTTTCTTTATTATATTTCATGTTGGTCAAGTTTACTTCCTCTTGGCTGAGGTTCTTCCATAAGTCCATCACTATTCTGGCGGAGAGATGTTTCCTGTCTTCCCTCAATCCCTCATTCAATACCTCCTTCAAATTTCCCTCGCTCCTTTTGCCTAACTTCCAGGTTTACTATCTACTTCTAAAAAATTGTTTCATGTTGGCGTCATCACTACCTCTTAGAAAATAGTTTGAAGTTATCACTTTCCCAGCGTTCGTCTTCCCTGCAGTGTTTGGACACTGACGGCTTCCTCCTTCCTAAATGTGAACCTGAACATGTCACTGTTCATGAATCTAACAGCTCTTGACATTGGCTAAAATACAACTACCACTTTGCCTCAGAATCCTCCTCATACGTTGTTCTGATGACTAGTTTACCGTGATGTCATCTCCCACCGTCTGGTCTGTTTAGGTCCCATTCTTATCCTAAACATCTTCCAGCATTTCCAAGTTCTTGTAACTTCGCTCTTCTCTCACAGTTGTAGCATCGTCAGCAAACATCACGTGCACATGTGAGTTCACTTCGACCGGTAAACATTTACGAAGATCAGGTACAGCAATGGCCCCAGCACTACGTCCTGAGGGGTCCCATTGGTCACCCTGGGCCAGGCTAAGAAGCCTTCCCTGACGTACGTCTTCTGCTCCCTTCCAGCTCTCGAACCGAAGCAGCAGCAGCAGTGGCAACAGTCTCCTTTGACGCTAACTGGGACTTCCAGCATCGCAACCAGTCTTCTGTGGAGGACATTATCGGAGGACTTGTGGCAGTCCAGAGATATACAGTCCAGCCACCTATCCCATGTCCCTTGCACCTTGTTTACTCTTATAGAAAATGACATAAGAGTTATCGTGCAAATATTTTCCTTCTAAATACGTGATGCCTCCCACATAGGCAGCTCTGGCCAGTCATCTTTGTCTCTAACTGCTTTCTCATCATTTCCATTAGTGAAACTAGCTGATAGTTTCAATGGCTACTTTTCTGTAACTTTTCATTCTGATGTAACATTCGCTCTCGTCCAATCTTTCGTCACATTTCCTTCATGAAAGGTTTCGTACGTCACCAGTGATCTGAAACGGGTCTGCACGCGGCTCGGGGTACTAATGGTGAGATACCACTGGTCCGTCTGCCTCTCGACTCCTACTTGGTTTATTACTTTGATGTGTTCCCAGGGACGTTCCTTCCTCTCCCTGGCTGCTGGTATTCGTGGTGAGGTCCGGGTCTTCTGGTGTAAAACAAACTGAAACTTGGCATTCAACTCTTCACGTGTGTCTTCACCTGAATCAAGAACTTTCTCTACTGAGATCCGTAATTTAATAACTTGGTCTCTACCGTTAATTTGCCCCTGACAGATTTGAGAAATAGTTGAAGGTGTTCTGTTGACTGATTGACTGTGTTTCTTTCACAACTCGCTTGTTCCTGCCTTCTTGTTCTGTTGTAGTCACCCGCATCTCTCGTCTCTCTCTCTCTCTCTCTCTCTCTCTCTCTCTGGTAAACCTGGTCTCCTCTCCGTCCTCTCTCACTCCTCCATACTGTTGCTATAACTGAATATACCGTTGTCCTATACTCAGGTTGTGGAACCGGCCTCTCGCTATGTCCCCATGAAGTTGGCGTCTGAATATTTATAGTTTCCTTTTTCATTATTTTGGGTCGATTTATTTTTCTCTCAATTTCGCCCCATTACGTCATCCATCTAAAGTGTGACGTCATCACTAATTCCTGTTGGAAGTCCATAGTTCACGACCTTGTTATCAAGACTGCTGTTCAGTGCTGCTGCTCACGTTTGCTGTTCAATACTGCTGTTCGCGGTTGCTGTTCAATACTGCTGTTCATGGTTGCTGTTCAATACTGCCGTTCACGATTGCTGTTCAGTACTGCCGTTCACGATTGCTGTTCAGTACTGCTGTTCACGGCTGCTGTTCAATACTGCTGTTCATAGTTGCTGTTTAGTACTGCCGTTCACAATTGCTGTTCAGTACTGCTGTTCACGGCTGCTGTTCTGCACTGCTGTTCACAGTTGTTGTTCAGTACTGCTGTTCTCGGTTGCTGTTCAGTACTGCTGTTCACGGTTGCTGTTCTGTACTGCAATTCACGATTATTGTTCAGTACTGCTGTTCACGGTTGCTGTTCAGTACTGCTGTTCAAGGCTGCTGTTCAGCACTGCTGTTCACAGCTGCTGTTCACGGTTGCTGTTCTGTACTGCTATTCACGATTGTTGTTCAGTACTGCTGTTCACGGTTGCTGTTAAGTACTGCTGTTCACGGCTGCTGTTCAGCACTGCTGTTCACGGCTGCTGTTCAGCACTGCTGTTCACGGTTGCTGTTCAGTACTGCTGTTCACTGCTGCTGTTCAGCACTGCTGTTTACGGTTGTTGTTCAGCACTGCTGTTCACGGTTGCTGTTCAGTAATGCTGTTCACGGCTGCTGTTCGGTATTACTGTTCACGGTTGTTGTTCAATACTGCTGTTCACGGCTGCTGTTCAGAACTGCTGTTCACGGTTGCTGTTCAGTACTGCTGTTCACGGCTTTTGTTCAGTACTACTGTTCACGGCTGCTGTTCAGTACTGCTGTTCACGGTTGTTGTTCAGTACTGCTGTTCACGTTTGTTGTTCAGTGCTGCTGTTCATGGTTGTTGTTCAGTGCTGCTGTTCATGGTTGCTGTTCAGTACTGCTATTCACGGCTGCTGTTTAGTACTGTTGTTCACGGTCGCTGTTCAGTACTGCTGTTAACGGTTGTTGTTCAGTACTGCTGTTCACGTTTGTTGTTCAGTACTACTGATCATGATTCTTGTTCAGTATTGCTCTTCACGGTTGCTGTTCAGTACTGCTGTTCACGGCTGTTGTTCAGTACTGCTGATCATGATTGCTGTCCAGAACTGCTCTTCAAGGTTGCTGTTCAGTAATGCTGTTCACCGCTGCTGTTCAGTACTGCTGTTCACGGTGTCTGTTCAGTACTAATGCTCATGGTTGCTGTTCAGTATTGCTGTTCACGGTTGCTGTTCAATACTGCTGTTCACGATTGTAGTTCAGTACTGCTGTTAACGGTTGCTTATTCAGTCCTGCTGTTCACGTTTGTTGTTCAGTGCTGCTGTTCATGGTTGTTGTTCAGTATTGTTGTTCACGGCTGCTGTCCAGTACTGCTGTTCACGGTTGCTATTCAGTACTGTTGTTCATGGCTGCTGTTAAGTACTGCTGTTCACGGTTGCTGTTCAGTACTGCTATTCACGGCTGCTGTTTAGTACTGTTGTTCACGGTCGCTGTTCAGCACTGCTGTTAACGGTTGTTGTTCAGTATTGCTCTTCACGGTTGCTGTTCAGTACTGATGTTCCCGGTTGCCGTTCAGTACTGCTGTTCACGGCTGCTGTTTAGTACTGCTGTTCACGGTAGCTGTTCAGTACTGCCGTTCACAGTTGTTGTTCAGTACTGCTGTTCACGGCTGTTGTCCAGTGCTGTTGTTCTCGGTTACTGTTCAGTACTGCTGTTCACGGTTGTTCAGTACTGCTGTTCACGGTTACTGTTTAGTACTGCTGTTCAGGGTTGCGGTTCAGTAATGCTGTTCACGGTTGTTGTTCAGTACTGCTGTTCAGGTTTGGTGTTAGGTATTGTTGTTCACGGTTGTTTTTTAAGGCTGCGTTCTGACATCAAAGGTCGCATTTCTAACCCTGGCGATTTCTTTCCCATTTCCATACCAAAAGTTGTGCACACTTTGCAAGGGCTTGAATGTTCTCAGCCCCGGGAGGGTCTAAGGTGTCCTCACCGTCCAAGTCGCTCTGCAGTGAGAACTACATCATGGCCCGCCACTGGCCACCCCCTACGTCTGTCCCTCGTTATTTTCACGGGACAATTCATGTGGTTCCTCGACCTTTCTGGGGAGTTCTGTATACGCCACTAGGGTTATGAGACAAACGCTGTCCTCCATAGAATGGACTGGCTATAGCGCCTACGCTGTTTACCATTAGTTCTTGAAGTAAATGAAGAAAAGGACCTTGGAGTTGTCATTAGTAACAATCTGAAGTACACTAAACAGTATCAAGCAGCAGGTAAAAAATGCAACCAAATGTTTAGTTTCATAGCCAGGAACATAGATTACAAGACACCAGAAACAATTCTCACACTTTATAATTCTCTTGTAAGACCACACCTCGAATATGCAGTCCAGTTTTGGTCGCCAAGCTATAAAAAAACAAGGAAAAATAAGAGCAAGTACAAAGACGCGTGACGACAAAATTGATCCCATCCCTTCGAAATCTGGCATAGGAAGAGAGGCTAAAACGTTTGGATCTCTTCTCCCTTAAAAAACGTAGACTTTGCGGTGACTGAATTCAGGTGTTCAAAATTCTGAACAAGTTTGATAACGTAAACCACGGACATCCTTTGGAAATACAAGAAAATACTGTTACCAGGACAAATGGAATAAAACTCAAAGCAAAAACATGTAGTACGGACGTGGGAAAAAGCTTCTTTTCCTATAGGTGTGTCGAGCACTGGAATAAGTTACCGTCAGACGTGGTGAATGCTAAGACTATAAATACCTTCAAAAGTCATTTAGACAAATACTTTATAAATTCAATTATACTCTGAGAACAACGCCAAAAATAAACTGTAGAAATGACAGCGGTAACGGGGACAGTGGAAGGCTAATGTGCAGCAGCGGGGAGTCGGTGATAGCTAAAATAACTGCTGAGCGGAATTACATTTCCTTGTCAAGTTAAACTTTTTTCTTTACCAGACAGCCCAGTCGTGGGCCAATCAGGCCTCCTGTTGTCTGTCTTTTTCATGTAAACTCCTGTAAACCCTTTCCTGCTCTCTCTTCCTTTCCTTTTGATTTGCCATTCTTTTGAGTTTCCTCTCCACTACGTATGCCTATAATGTCCGGCTAGGTCTCGTCCTCTCGATCCTTGTCTTCAAGTTCCCTTCCATTCCCCTACACAACATCAACATTTGTTTACATTATCTTTATCATGTTGCTAATTCCTCCGGTCTTCCTGCCGCGTCTGTCACTGACCATCTCACCCTCTCATCTTTTCCCATCCTCCCTTGTCCTGTCCTTCATCTTACCTTGTCCTATCCTTCATTCTCCCTTGTCCTATCCTTCACCCTTCCTTGTCCAACCCTTCACCCTCCCTTGTCCTATCCTTCATCCTGCCTTGTCCTATCCTTCATCCTCCCTTATTCTATCCTTCATCCCGCCCTGTCCTATCCTCCATCCTGCCCTGTCCTATCCTTCATCCTCCCTTGTCCTATCTTTCATCCTCCCTTTTCCTATCCTTCATCCTCCCTTGTCCTATCTTTCATCTTACCTTGCCCTATCCTTCATCCCTGCCTGTCCTACCCTTCAACTTCCCGTGTCCTGTCCTTCGTCCTGCCTTGTCCTATCCATCATCATATGTACCATGTTTACTTCCTCACAATCAACAGGCTTGTATGTCTGTCTTAAGATTTCTACCAGCTTGTATGTCTGTCTCAATACTTCTACCAGCTTGTGGGTCTGCCTTAAGACTTCTACCAGGTTTTATGTCTGTCTTAAGACCTGCTAACTTGTATGTCTGTCTTAAGACTTCTGCCAGCTTGTGGGTCTGCCTTAACACTTCTGCTAGTTTGTATGTTTGTCTTAAGAATTCTGCCAGCTTGTATGTCTGTCTTTAGACTTGTGCCAGCTTGTATGTTTGTCTTAAGACTTCTGCCAGCTTGTATGTTTGTCTTTAGACTTCTGCCAGCTTGTATGTCTGTGTTAAGACTTCTTCCAGCTTGTGGGTCTGACTAAAGACTTCTATCAGCTTTGGGGTTTGCCTTAAGACTTCTCTCAGCTTGTACGTCTGTCTTAAGACTTCTCCCAACTTGCATGTCTGTCTTAAGACTTCTGCCAACTTGTAGGTCTGCCTTAACACTTCTGTCAGCTTGTAGGTCTGCCTTAAGGTTTCTGCCAGCTTGTAGATCTGTCTTAAGACTTCTACCAGCTTTTGGGTCTGTCTTAAGACATCTACCAGCTTGTAGGTCTTCCTTAAGACTTCCTCAATATTGTGGATCTGCCTTAAGACTTCTACCAGCTTTTGGGTGTGCCTTAACACTTCTACCAGCTTGTGGGTTTGCCTTAAGGCTTCTACCAGCTTGTTGGTTTGCCTTAAGACTTCTACCTGCTTGTGGGTCTGCCGTAAGACTTCTACCAACTTGTGGGGCTACCTTAAGACTTCTACCAGCTTGTGGGTCTGCCTTAAGACTTCCACTAGCTTGTGGGTCTTCCTAAAGACTTCTACCAGCTTGTGGGTCTGCCTTAAGACTTCTACCAGCTTGTGGGTCTGCCTTAAGCCTTCTTTCAGCTTATGGGTCTGCCTTAAGACTTCTACCTGCTTGTGGGTCTGCCGTAAGACTTCTACCAACTTTTGGGTCTACCTTAGGATTTCTACCAGCTTGTGGGTCTGCCTTAAGACTTCTTTCAGCTTGAGGGTCTTCCTTAAGACTTCTACCAGCTTGTGGGTTTGCCTTGAGACTTCTACCAACTTGTGGGTCTGCCTTAAGACTTCTTTCAGCTTGTGGGTCTGCCTTAAGACTTCTACCTGCTTGTGGGTCTGCCGTAAGACTTCTACCAACTTGTGGGTCTGCCTTAAGACTTCCATTAGCTTGTGGGTCTTCCTTATGACTTCTACCAGCTTGTGGGTCTGCCTTAAGACTTCTACCAGCTTGTGGGTCTGCCTTAAGACTTCCTCCAGATTGTGGATCTGCCTTAAGACTTCTACCAGCTTTTGGGTGTGCCTGAAGACTTCTACCAGCTTGTGGGTTTGCATTAAGGCTTCTACCAGCTTGTGGGTTTGCCTTAAGGCTTCTACCAGCTTGTTGGTTTGCCTTAAGACTTCTACCTGCGTGTGGGTCTGCCGTAAGACTTCTACCAACTTGTAGGTCTACCTGAAGACTTCTACCAGCTTGTGAGTCTGCCTTAAGACTTCCACTAGCTTGAGGGTCTTCCTTAAGACTTCTACCAGCTTGTGGGTCTGCCTTAAGACTTCTACCAGCTTATGGGTGAGCCTTAAGACTTCTTCCGGCTTGTGGGTCTGCCTTAAAACTTCTACCACCTTATGGGTTAGCATTAAGACTTCTTCCAATTGTGGGTCTGCCTTAAGACTTCTACCAGCTTGTGGGTCTTCCTTAAGACTTTCTCCAGCTTGTGGATCTGCCTTAAGACTTCTACCTGCTTGTAGGTCTGCAGTAAGACTTCTACCAACTTGAGGGTCTACCTTAAGACTTCTACCAGCTTGTGGGTCTGCCTTAAGACGTCCACTAGCTTGTGGGTCTTCCTTAAGACCTCTACCAGCTTGTAGGTCTGCCTTAAGACCTCTACCAGCTTGTGGGTCTGCCTTAAGACTTCTTCCGGCTTGTAGGTCTGCCTTAAAACTTCTACCAGCTTATGGGTGAGTCTTAAGACTTCTTCCAGATTTTGGGTCTGCCTTTAGACTTCTACCAGCTTGTGGGTCTTCCTTAAGACTTCCTCCAGATTGTGGATCTGCCTTAAGACTTCTATCAGCTTTTGGGTGTGCCTTAAGACTTCTACCAGCTTGTGGGTTTGCTTTAAGGCTTCTACCAGCTTGTTGGTCTGTCTTAAGACTTCTACCTGCTTGTGGGTCTGCCGTAAGACTTCTACCTGCTTGTGGGTCTGCCGTAAGACTTCTACCTGCTTGTGGGTCTACCTTAAGACTTCTACCAGCTTGTGGGTCTGCCTTAAGACTTCCACTAGCTTGTGAGTCTTCCTTAAGACTTCTACCAGATTGTGGATCTGCCTTAACACTTCTACCAGCTTTTGGGTGTGCCTTAAGACTTCTTCCGGCTTGTGGGTCTGCCTTAAAACTTCTACCAGCTTGTGGGTCTGCCTTAAGACTTCTACTAGCTTGTGGGTCTTCCTTAAGACTTCTCCCAGCTTGTGGGTATGCCTTAAGACTTCTACCAGCTTGTGGGTCTGCCTTAAGACTTCTTCCGGCTTGTGGGTCTGCCTTAAAACTTCTACCAGCTTTTGGGTGTGCCTTAAGACTTCTACCAGCTTGTGGGTTTGCCTTAAGGCTTCTACCAACTTGTGGGTTTGCCTTAAGGCTTCTACCAGTTTGTTGGTCTAATGTAAGACTTCTACCTGCTTGTGGGTCTGCCGTAAGACTTCTACCAACTTGTGGGTCTACCTTAAGACTTCTACCAGCTTGTGGGTCTGCCTCAAGACTTCCACTAGCTTGTGGGTCTTCCTTAAGACCTCTACCAGCTTGTGGGTCTGCCTTAAGACTTCCACTAGCTTGTGGGTTTTCCTTAAGACCTCTACCAGCTTGAGGGTCTGCCTCAAGACTTCCACTAGCTTGTGGGTCTTCCTTAAGACCTCTACCAGCTTGTGGGTCTGCCTCAAGACTTCTACCAGCTTATGGGTGAGCCTCAAGACTTCTTCCTGATTGTGGGTCTGCCTTAAGACTCCCTTAAAGGCTCTTCTTATCTTATGTGCCATATTGGGTGTACATTCCCATTTTCTCAGCTCTCTCTATCCTCCTAGTCATCTTCATGTCTCAAATTTCCGGAATTTCCAGGACTTCCTCGGCCTCCGCCTGCATCCTGTCCTCTCCAGACGCAGTATGATTTTGTAATCTAAACACCGCACCCGTGTTTCATTACCCTGTGTGAGGCAGCCTTCTGTATACTGGACACAATTTACTCGCTTTTGTTGTCCTTTCCGTTTGTGCTTACCAGATCATCCTCAAACTTGGGACCCCGTCCCCACAATGCTTTCATTGCGTTCAAACACACAGATATTATCGCCTTGTTATCATCGACAATATCATTTGATGCCCTCTTTTATCAGTGCGACCCTATCACCTTCAGCGGCACCCCTGAGGCGCCACCACTCCCACTGACGCCGCCCGCCTCCTTCAGTGTGGGGTACAGTGACCATCCCGCAGCAGATGATCATCAAGTCTTCTGTTATCTCTACTTCCCTTGCACTCCCTCATACAACCTGGGCACGTTATCTCCTCTGTAAGATAACTGTTTCACCCTTGTCCCCATCCTTCCTTGTTATCCCTAGTACTGCCAGGTGGTTCACCATCCTCCCTTGTCTTCAGCGATGTGCAAGTCTGTCTTCTTTCCTCTCTGTATTTCTTCATCGCTTTACCTGAGATTTGATGGTCTCGCTGTGGCTGACGTTAGTTGACCCCTGCCTCAGGCGCGGCATAATCTGCCACACTTGCTCCTTTCCTCATCGCCGCCTCCCTCATATCTCGCCTCGTCCTCCTCTGCCATACACTGCCTCAGTGAACCACATGGGGGTAATCCGCCTTACCTGGGCTTCCGCTTTTCGTGCCCCCTTGTCCAAACCTGTGGCAGACACGTGCTAGGTTCCTCCACCCTACCCTGTGGCCCACGGTGACTGTGGCCACCCCAGAGGCAGCCTAGCCGGGCCGCGCCGGGCCGCACATCGTCTCTAAACCCGACCTCTAAGGGGCTGCCCCGTAGCGCTGGTTCACTCCACACCGGGTAAACATTTCTGTGTTCTTCGGGGTGTCAGATGTTCCCAAGGCGCGGTATCTGTTCAGCCTTTGACGTTCTGACAGTCCCTGTTGCAGGGTCACAGTCATTCCCGATGGCCTTTGGCAGTTCACGTTTTACCGACATCATTATTCCTGTGGGTTATTACTGGCCATGTTTACTGTTTCCGGCTAATGTCTGTGATCAGGGAAAAGTTTTACACTCGTGTTGCCTCCTCTCTTACCCTTGTGTGTGTGCGTGTGCGTGAGTGCGTCTCCATCTGCCCGTCCATGTCTGCATGTATGTATGTAAACATATCTTCAGTAATGTACCCCAGTTGCTTATGACCGTCAGTAGCCATATATGTACACTAACACCCCCGGATCCCCGTGTATCTGGCGCAGTAAACTCCATGAAAACTGACGTATACCATCCATAAAAATCATATCCAACGTCTTTATACTTGATAGTTTACATTTACTGGCAACCGCAGTATCCTCATCATCTGCTGAGTATGCTGCGATAATGTCATACTTTAAGAGTATGTTGTATGCTTTCACCACATCTATTCGGGGTATGGAAGTATACTCTCATACTTAGTATGCTGTTCTGTTATATTTAGTATGCTGGTATACTTCCATATTGAGGATGCTAGTGTACTGTCATACAGAAGATGCTGGTATACTGTCATACTGAAGGTGCTGGTATACTGTCATATTGAAGATGCTGTTATACTGTCATATTGAAGATGCTGGTATAGTCTGCCATTATACACGGAGTAACAAATGTTGATTACTTGACTTATTTATCACGCGTTCCCGTCCCGTGCCTCCACTTCCCATGTCCTCCTCTCATATCTCCCCTTCTCAGGACCTTGTCCCGTATGTCCACCTTCCATATCCCCGTCCTATGCAACTGTCCCACGTCCCCGTCCTATGTGTCCCATCCCATGTCCCTATCCGATATATTCCCATCCCATGTCTCCATCCCATACCTCTCCCTACCATGTTCTCGTCCCGTATTTTTTTCCTCCCATGTCCCCGTCCCATATCTCCCCCTCACATGCCCCACCATGTCCCTGTTCATTATGAAAAGGAATTCAGACAGCAGCAGACCACTGGGTCCCTTCGACACTTTTGGTGATCGTGGAAGAGATCAGAAATTCACAGATTATTGAGTTAGAAGGCAAATCACCCCCTCCCATGTCCCGTCCCGTATCTGGTGCTGGTCATGGTGGTGGGTCTAGTACTGGTCATATTATTGGGTCTGGGGCTGGTCATAGTGGTGTGTCAGGGGCTGGTCATGGTGGTGGGTCTGGTGCTGGTCCTGGTGGTGGGTGACAGAAGGAAGTCAAGGTTGTGGTAACGTGTGGTCGTGGGGAGCACCCCTGATGTAATGGGGCTGGAGTGTGGTACACCATGAAGGGCAAATGTGGTGTTGACTGGCGTAATCCAGCAAGGAGAGGTTGACCCTCTGAGCCAAAGAAGGTGTTGCAAAGAGAACGTGGAAGCAACTGTTGTGGCATAGATAACGTGACACGAGGCCATGCTCATTATATCCTCAACAGAAAACTTCATCTTTGAAACTGCAAGATGGACAAAGACATTTGTGTTTTCTGGGGGATTCCTAAAATGCGCATTTTCCAATCTCTTTGTAAAGATTCCCAGGAAAAATGACCTTCGGAACAAATATGAGAAAATCCCTTATGAAAAAAAAAATCCTCAAAGCGAACATAAATCGGGTCTTGAGACAATACATTTATTTTTTGGAGTGGGGAGGAGTGGGTCGGGTGGATATGTGCCATAATCGTATCATCTGCCTGAAGGATGCTCCCGCCGCTGCGGCAGAGTCAGGAGAGCCAAACCTCTGACCATTTCACTGCAGACAAGGGGAAGAATGGCGCTCTTCTCGACGCGGATGTGCACAAGAAGAAATACAGTGACAAGAAAAATATTTCGCTTATCAGTAGTATGGTAGTGACAGAGGTGCATATTCTCCTGATTATATATATATATATATATATATATATATATATATATATATATATATATATAGCAAGAGGTCACAGTGTTACATAAAACCAAGAGGAAGATGAAACATGATAAGTTCCCAAGTACACTTTGTTGTAATGTTCACATCGTCAGGGAAGACACAAGAATGGGATAGAAGAGGTAGAACAATCAGTTGATGTACAAGGAAGAGACAAAGCTAAGACGCCATTGGTAAACAAGTGTTACCGGATGGTGGTGTTCGGGTCTGGCATCATGCCTGTCATAAGATTTCTATCAGGTGGACAAGAAAGGGAACTGTTTACAAATTTTATCTACAATAAAGCTATCCAGTTTGTATAGACCTTCACTCATAGTAATGTTACAATTTTTTGTGTATTTAATGATAGAAGATTCAGTTATATTTCTCGTGATAAAGGAGTTACAGTTAATAACTGAAGTTGGGTCACTTCAGTCAGTACAATGGTCATCATTTTTAACATGATTAGATAAAGCATTTGATTCTTGCCTTGTTCTTATACTATACTTATGTTGCTTAAGTCTAACAGAAAGATCCTTACCAGTCTGCCCAACATAAAACATTACAGCTTTTACAAGGGATTATATAAACACAGCCCGCAGAATTTTCTGGTGAGTTTTTTATTAAGATATTCTTTATAGTATGGTTATTGCTGAAGGTTACATTTACATTAAAGGATTTAAGCAACCTGGGAGTAACGTAAAATTATCACTAAAAGGGAGAACTAAAAGAGCCTTGGTATCTAGGGGAGGTTTGGATTTAACTCTATAAAATTCTTTCTTTGTCAGCTTAAGGGATTTATCAATGAAAGATCTAGGATACTTTAACTTGGATCCAATAGAATATATCTTCTCAAAGTCATCATCAATAATTCCGGACTGCATTCGCGTAATACCTTGAGGAACATTCAACTCCGTCATGTTGAGCTGAATAATAATGAATATATGCACAAACGTTGGTGGGTTTTCTGTTTACACTAAACTTAAACATGTTTGCATCCCCATGGATCATGCAGTCTAAAAATGGCAACATAGTAAAGTTGATAGAAGGCACTAAATTGTTAAGTAAAGGGAGAAATGTTTGCAAACTTTCGTTTGTTGGCCAAACACAAAGAACACCATCTACATAGCTAAGCCAAATTGCCTCAGAAGGTATGATATCCCTTTGCAACTTTGTTTCAAGGAATTCCATGCAAGCATTATTTGATACTGGTGAAAGAGGGTTACCCATTGCCATACCAAATTTCTAAGCATAACATGTGATCATTACACGAAAGTGCATATATATATATATATATATATATATATATATATATATATATATATATGTGTGTGTGTGTGTGTGTGTGTGTG
>JAYMFT010098145.1:0-13836 GCA_038088735.1 Panulirus argus | reverse complement strand
ATATATATATATATATATATATATATATATATATATATATATATATATATATATATATATATATATATATAGCGTCAGTGATAAAGGAATTCAGTTGTCTGTGCTGTCTCAGCTTTAAAACAAATCTAAAAAAAAACATAGAAGGAAGTACAACGGAGCAAGAAAGCAGATAGGCTGTCCAACTAGCAAAGAAGGTGTTAGCACCATAGTGAGGACACTCTGGTATGCATGTGTGTGTGTCAAGATTCACCAAGACTAAGCTTGGCATGGGCTACTGTCAATGATAGCCCATTCTCGGGTGTGCCATCTATGGCACAGGACTCCTATTTTTCTTTATTTCTGTTTTTCCAGTGAGAAAATCATTTTACTGTTCCTAAACGAGAGGCAATAGTGACTCATTCCTGACAATACTTTTAGTTGTAGATAACAATGGAGAGAATATTTAAGTGTAATCATAGCCTAAAGGAAAGCAACATCATGCTCAAATGAGAAGCTTCATAAATGAATGAATTGATCCATGTGACATATGAATAAGAGCATGATATAACACATAGTTTAAATAGAGACATTATGAATGGGTTTAAATGGTAGCCATTGTAGAATTTTAAAGTTGGTGTTAAATAGTGAAGTTTGATGGAGTTTATAACCTTTAAAAGTTCGAATGATGGAATTTGTAAGGGGTTCCTCTGAGTGTTTGGTTTCATATTTTTGTATGTGCTTTATGCAAGTCTTTGTGTATATATGTGTACGTGAGGCTGAATATATCTGTGTATACATGTTTTTATTTATGCTTTGATATGTGTGTGTGTGTGTGTGTGTTCCAGGCTTGATGGTACAGCAGCCTGGCTTAAGACTGCAACATCTTATTTATGATTAAGGTTTTACTAAAACCTGACCCACTAGGGCAAATGAGGGATCTAGGGTAACTGAATATAGCAAATGGAGCAAAATGTGGGAGACCTTCTTCCGACTTTGGCATTAGAGGAGATGTGTCCTGACAGCCATAGAGGCATTTGTCGACAGCCTCGTTATATCAGGAATAATGTTAGGTGGCCCACTGCTTGGGGTCACATCCCCAGGGTTAGGAATGCACGATTGTGCAGCTGTAATGTAGTACATTTGCTGATTACCCTGTTTTTTCATTGGCAAGGTCTCTGCTTCTGTAGGTGGCATCCTTAATGGTCCTTTTTGTGAAACACTATAAAGTTACATTATTTTAACACAATAACAAATGCATGCAAGCAAAGCCTTTTAACAATCCAAGAAATAGATGGTTTAAGTGCTTTCCTGCTTGTGTATGCATATGTGTACTTATCTGCAGGAAAGTTTGACAGGAATTTGTCATTTCAAGCTTGCAAATTATACTTGATATGCATTATGTTTGGTCCAGACATGCATGCATTTTGGGAATTCATGCATGCAGCTCATGGATCATGTGCATGCGGTATGGGTGTGGTAAGGGCGTGCAGGTGACCTTGGGTTGGTTGGCTTTTCCAGGGGAGCCTGGCTTGACGGGTCTGCCTGGGGAACGGGGCCAGCCCGCTACACCAGGGTCACCACCAGGTTAGATATTTCCCTCATATGTATCTACTCTCTCTCTCTCTCTCTCTCTCTCTCTCTCTCTCTCTCTCTCTCTCTCTCTCTCTCTCTCTCTCTCTCAATAACAAACTGTTTTTCCCAAGATATATAAATTGGCTCCTCTTTATGACATCCTTAAATGGACTGTTTTCCCCAAGGTGTATACACTGGTTCCTCTTATTAACGTCCTTGCATGAACTGTTCACTTGATGGGCACAGTTACTCTTCATATTATTTATTACATCATCATGCTGATTGACCAGAGGCAGGACTCTTAACCTGTCACTTCTACTGATTTGTTCTTTACCAAGATATTATAACCCTTTCACATTTCATTTGACTATTCAACTAGACATTTCAATGCAGCTGATTCATACCTCAGCTTCATATCTCCATGCATGACACTCCAGTACCTTGCCAGGGTCCTACTACATGTGTTGCATCTTCCACTCAAATTGTAAGACCATTTCCACCAGCCTTCCCATGTGTGTGGCCTTGATGCTTCTGTCCTCCTCACCCAGCATGGTTATGGCATTTTTAATGTGCAGTTCGTCCAAATCATTCTCTGTGCTGCTGTCTCTGTGTTTTCTACTGCTGCTTTTTGTTTGTCTTTAGTTTCTGTGTCATGTCTTATATAACTACTGTATTTTGTGTTTTGTAAGTTTTTAATAAGAATATTATTTTGATTTTTGTCTCAACAACTTTGAGTTCTGAGTTCTTATTTTACATACAGGCCAGTAAGTAAATCAATTACATTTTTTCATCTAGCTTATCTGCATCTAATATGCAATCTTCCTTTACAGAATAGGTGTCCAGAGCATTATTTTCCATAAATACTTGTCATTGGACATACCCACGAGTCCTCAGTCATTCATGTTTTTATTTCCTCTGGTCTTTCTGTGCCATGTTTCATCTCTCACATCCTAGCTCTCAATCCTAGCATGTTTCAATTGCTCTCCCAATCCTAGTATGTTTCAACTGCTCTCCCAATCCTAGTATGTTTCAACTGCTCTCCCAATAAGCTTACATCCTCTCAATTTCATTTCAGTTCACTAAACATCTATCTCATTTGCATCATTCTTCCTTTGATATCAGTATTCCTCAAATTTTCTACGTTACAAGCATTGCACTTTCTACCCAATTGTCTCATATACCTGAACTCTACTAGTTGTCCTAAGTTCTGGCAAACCTATGTTTCACTTTAATGGACTTTAGCCATTTCCAAAGTAGGTTGATGTGCTTTAGTGGTGGTAGAGGGACTGAGAGAGAGGTTCAGAGACATGGATATGATACAACAATGCTTTGCTGAGAAGTACAAGGAATTTGCAGGTGAGGTGAGGCAGGTGTTGAGATACTAGTACAGAGGAGTTGATGTAGGTCTTCCGTAGGACCCGCTGCAGAAGAAGGTCTTGCCAAGGTACAGAGTTTGTGCAGAAAGGAGGCATTTGTCTGAGTTTGTGTTTCTGCTTCAGGAGGGATATGTTTTTGCTAAGTTCCCATGGTTAAGCTGCTGCAGAGGACGAACAATGGCAAGGTCCCACAGAGCTCTTGCCAGAGATGGAAGAAGTCATGTGAGGCTGCTACTGATTATGGTGAAGCCCCATGATGCTCCTGAGTCACCTGACTGATATATTCGAGAGCCAAATAGCACACTTTTGTGTGGAACCATTGGATAAACTTGACCCATTCAGGCAGCATTCCTGGGGCTAAATTATTTATTGGCAGTTTGGGTCACCACATGCCAGGTGTGTTATTGGAATAGGCGTGGCGACTGGGTCACAACAGTGGCCCCTTAGGAATTGTAGATTGATGCTCATTGATGGAAACCAATGATATGGGGTGGATCCTGTCATGAAGGTGATACCAGTTACCTACCTGGAGACCTGTCTAGGTCAGACAGAATCACATGAGACCATAGACAAAGTTAATATCAAGTTGTTTGTAGAACTGAAGGTCTAACAGATTAGCACCTGCAGTGTTGATCCCATCCTTTCTTCACTAACCTAGGTGAGGTGATTGTTTCATGCAGATAGACACAGAGTGCCCTTAAGCAGCTACTTTGTTGTGATTTTCATACTCAAAATACCTGTATTGTCATGGCTGCCTAAAACTTCTGAGCCTGTAAATATCTGCATTATCAGAACTGCCTTAAAATTTTGAGCCTCCTCCTTATCATGTTTTCCATACCAACTTCCTGTTATCACATTACCATGACATTAACTACAAGATCATTCTTTAGTCCTGCTGTTCTGCATGTACTTCCAGTCATCATTTTTATCAACACTTCATCAGCAATGAACACTAAACCATCAACAATTTTGGTCCCTGATTTATCCCCATATAACCCCAACCAGTCTTGCTCGTTTCTTCACAGAATTATCATTATGGTGTTTAATGCTGTTAAACATGTTACTGAGCTTTGCCTTCATGATGTTAAACAATGAGTGAGAAGTCACCTTTGGTGATGCTTTATCATTGGAAGTGCTATTTCATGAAAGAACTCATTTCAAAGGAGATCATGTTTTCCTGCTACTGGAAATAGTGCTGCCTTGGGTTGCAGGAGCCTTTTAAAGGAGACCTCTTTTTCAGAAGTTGGTCCTTAGGTAATCAAAAATGAAAATAAAATAAATTCTACTGCACCATTTTACTTGACTGGCATTTGTACTTGAAAAGTGAAGAAGTCATAAAGGACCCAAAATTTTGAGGCATTTATTTAATTGAGAGAATTCATATTTTCCCTCAAGTGATCAGTAATGAGATTCAGTAAATCATTTAATTTTTAGGATAGAGAGAGATAGTTTACATGCCTGTCAAGTTACAAAAGCACCCAGAAAGAAGTGTTTATGCTCTATATTTACTGAGTTACTGACCTGTGAAACCCACCTCCCAGTCCTTTATAAGAAAATGTCACACTCAGAATGCAATTATTTCCACATTAAAAAATCAGAAATGGAGGAGAAAACACATTTTAACCGTGTCCCATCAAGTGGATAGCGAGAGCACATATGACAATGGCTTCCATGAAATTCATCATCTTGCGTATATTAACAGTGACCAGAACAGACAATGGTGTCTCTGACTCCTTTGAAATCTTAGGACAGTGGGCTGGGCTTCATCTAGGTAATGGCAAATTTCTTAATTAAATGGATAATCAAGAAAAGTAGGTCATATCTAGACTTTCTAGAAAAAAGATTGTAGATGGCCTGTTGTGATTAATCTAAACTGATTAGGCTTGCCATATTTAACTTCGTAATTACAGAACATAATATCAGGTTGCAGCAGCTGTTGATAATATCATAGTTATACTGGGAAATGCAGTCTGTTATTTAGCTGAACATTCCCATTTTCTTGGCAAAATTCACACAACCTTTATTGTGTGCTATTCTCTAGTTCAGCAGTGTTCTGATGTTATGCTTGCTTATTTTTCATTGTTAATCCTTCCTGTTTCTTCTTTCCTTCACATTTTCCCACTTCCCTGTCTCTGCTTTCATGTTGTTGTTAATATCTTCTTCAGCTTTTTTCACATCAAAATTATTGTTTGACAATGAAATGTTTGAATATTGTCAGGAAAAAATTCAATATGCACATTCTTGCTTTGGTTGTTCATAATTGCATTTACAGTAAAGATAATTATTAAACATCAGCTAATTAAATCATATTACCTTACTGATGTTGACAGCCATTGAATTCATTAGAAAACATAGGTAAAGGTTTCAGATAATAGTAATCACTGACCTTACTGATGATAACAGCCATTGAATTCATTAGAAAACATTGGTAAATGTTTCAGGTAATAGTAATCACCGGTCATACTGGGGCAGAGTTTCAACTAGATGAGACATTCCTTTTCTTTTTTTTTTTATATTAGCTGAGATGGCACAGGCAGATGAGGCCCTAATCAAGGCCATCCCATTAACCTACTTGAGCCAGGTACCCATTTTATCAACCAACCCCTAAGGGTGGATGGGCAAATGGGTTGACTGTGGACCAACTGCCATAACCAGGATTTGAACCTATGCTAACTGCTACACCATGGGAGTCCATACTCTCCACACTCTTCTGTATTGGTTTGCTGCACTGGGTCCCTAAGGAGAGAGAGTACAGCATATTTAATTATTTTTTTCATAGTTAATTTCTCTGTCATATCAGAATTTTGGGTCCATTGAGTACTGTCTTTGGTGTGATTTTGAAGCTAAAGATTACTGTGCCACATGTACCACATGAGATTACGTTCTATTCTTAGCTAAGTAGCCTTGAGCTTTTCTCGATATGTGAAGAGAGTTCTCAGAAGACAATTCTTTGGATAAGATACAGCAGAAGTGCACAAAATCACAACAAACACGTGATTCTTTAATTGCTGAAAACCACTTGGAAAAGGAAACACGAGATCCTGAGCCCTTTTGTGTATTAACGCATTTTCAGAGGACAGTTACAGAATGAGAGAATCAAAGACGAATCAAGGTAGACATATACAAAGAGAACAAGGAACAAGGTTGACAGTAGACATTAGAAAAAAGGTTGGTCCAAGTGTCACCGTGGCCCTCCCTTTACCTGAATCTTGACCTGACTACACGTAAAAAGAGCCAATATAAGATTGACATACTGCTTAAATTAAACTGAGAATGCTTTTAACAACATTTCCTTCAGTAAATGGATCTAATATATACATGATCATGTATAAATTAGATCCATTTATTGTAGAATATGTTAAAAGCTTTCTCATTTTAATTTAAGCAGTATGTCAATCTTGTGTCGGCTCTTTTTACATGTAGTCAGGTTAAGATTCAGGTAAGGGGAGGGTCATAGTGACACCTGGACCAACCTTGTTTCTAATGTCTACTGTCAACCTTGTTCCTTGTTCCCTGTGTATATGTCTCGCTTGATTCATCTTTGATTCTCTCGTTCTGTAACTGTCCTCTGAAGAGGTGTTAATACACGAAAGCACTCAGGATCTCATGTTTCCTTTTCCAAGTGTTTTTTCAGCATATAAGAAGAAAGGTTTTGTTTAGCTAAGTTAGGCCACTGTTGATGTTTTTTCATAATTTGATTTCATATATTCAAAGAGTTTATTAAACAATTCTTTCATCATCCTTTTTACTCCCATGTTTTGATATGAGAGTACTTCTGTCATCTTTATCCATGTTCCAGATGGTGCAGAGGATAGACCCATCCAGGAACTGTTCCATACAGTTGCATTACTTCGTGAAAACCTCAATCTTCTTGATGCAAGAGTTCGAATCCTAGAGACGGAGCTACCCAAAATTATCGGTAAGGTTAAAATCACCATGATAACTGCTTGCAGATGGCATTGGTTATTGCTCTTTATGCAAAAACATAGGACTGCATCTGATGATCTGTTTACAATATTCATGTTAATTAATTTATTGATTTATATTTTTTCCTTATTTACCAAGCAGGTTTGTATATGTATGGAAAGAATGATAATTTATATTATAGATTTCAAATGATTTGGCCTCTTAAAATAAATGTGTTATAGGAAATTTTTATTCGTATGCTCTCCTTTTTTCCACATACTAGATGTATATTTTCTCTTTGCCTTGTTCCTACAGGCATTTGCAGAAATTTGTTTCCTTATTCTTTTGGATGTCTTCTTCATTATATACATAAGGCAAAAATACATTAACTTTTTTATAGATTTATACTTTTTCAGTAATATCTATGTAATGATAGGATATTAAGATTTCCAATGTAAAAACATGTAAAATGACTGTAAAAATCCAGTATACTAACAAGCAAAATTGTGAAAGGAGATCTGACATTAATTGATTTGATTATTATGTTTGAATAATGTTACACAATTAATGATTTTCAACTCTTGAAACCTACAAAACTCAACAACATATATAGCACAGTAAAGGTATCTGCCACATGCAAGTAACCCACTTACTCCAGAGGAGTGTCACTTCCCTGCTTCTGATTATAATTCTGATTTTAATCGTATACATATAAATCGGTTTGTTTGACTACTTATATACATATATAATGGTTTCACAGTGCTCAACACTCATTGCACCCATGATTATTAACAAAATGACCGTTGAGCATTTGGAAACACACAATGTGTGTAACAAACCTTTTAGATATCTATGAGAAAGTAAGCTTTATATTAAAAAGGGAAGGCTTGGTAGATTGTTTATATCGGCTTGGTAGATTGTTTATATCTTGACTACCAGATAGCATTTGACAAAGTACCACATAGGATGCTTACTAAAAAGCTGGACTGGAAACTACTCGGATGAATAGAAGAGTATCTCATTGGAATGGAACAAAGGACACATGTTAGGGTAGCCTTCTTCAAATGGATGGAGGTTACCAGTAGAGTGCCTCAGGGTTCTGTTTTCAGACCATTACTCTTCGTGATCTATGCAAATGACTGGCCTGAAGGTATGGACTCCTGCCTTGAATGTGTTTGCAGTTGATGGAAAAGTCATGAGGAAAGTGAAAAGTGAGGATTGCATCAGCTTACAAGGCAACTTAAACATACTCTAAAGTTAGTCTGATACATGGTTCATGAAATTCAATCCAAGCAAATGTAAAGTTATGAGGATGGGACAGAGCGGAAGAGAAAGTGAAATCTTAATATGATTATTATCTAGCAGGATATAAGCTTCAGGATTCTCTGAGAAGGACTTTAGAGTCAACATTAGGGGAATAGTAAAGGAGACAAACTGTCTTGTGGCAAATATCAGAATAGCTTTCAAGTATATGGATATAGAAGGATTTATCTGGTTATAGAAGGTTTATCAAGCTCTTTATATCACACATAAGGCCTAAACTAGAATCATGCCCCTCAGGTTTGGTCACTGCACCTAAAGAAAAACTCAGAGCTAATAAAGAAAGCCCAGAGAAGGGCAACAAAGATGGTACCAGAATTAAGAGGCCTTAGTAATGGGGAAAGGTTGAAGGCTTTAAATTTGTCCCTTTTGGAAAAGAGTAGAGTGAGGGCTGCCCTGATCATAACCTTTAAGGGTTTTAAAACAGATCAATGACATGGACAATAAATAGTTAATTTAAGATGTAGGGATAGAGCAACTAGAGGACATATCATGAAATTAAGCAAGAATCTTGTTAAAAAGATGCATAGAAATATTTTACTAGTATAGAAGTGGTGGATGAATGGAATCTGAATGATTGAGAACACGGTTAATGCAGACAGCATAAATATATTTAAAAAGTTGCATGGTAGTAAAGGATGTTCAAGAGATTGGGCCTCATGAGTGTAAAACTCCCATGGTAGTAAAGAATGTTCAGGAGATGGGGCCTCAAGAGTGTAAAACTTCCTTCCCCTTTAGTAAATATATGTAATTACACATACACACATGTGATGGGGCCCCATATTACACAAGAATATGGATAAGGATATATTCAGTAATTTGTACACAAGTAGGCCTACTTTTGGTGAAAATTAGACTTTGCTTATCATGTTTGGTCACTACAACAAAAAATGCATAGAGGTAATAGTAAAGGTCCAGAGCAGGGCAGGGAAAAGTTACAGGCCTTGGGTATGTCCATCATGTAAGAAAGAAAAGTTAGGGGTTACTTGATCACAGCTTTTATATTTTTAAGCCAAATTATTGATGCAGACAGTAAAGAGTTCTTCAAAAGATGTAGGGATGGAAAAACCAGAGGACATAACATGAGGTTAAAGAAGAAGCTTGTCAGAAAGGATGTAAAGATTTACTTCTAAATCATGAACAAATGGATGTATGGAATCAAATGAATGAGAATACTGTAATTTCCGACTGTATACAGAGGTTTAAAAGATAATATGATCATATGGAATGTTCAAGAGATAGGGCCCAGTTAGAGACAAATAGATAATTACAGAAAAGGCAGCCTTGATACTAAAGGGTCCTTGCCCAGGTATGGCTTTTGGTCTGATAAAATTTTCTTCATATTTGCTGAGTATGTACACACATAACAATGGAAAAGTCTTTGAAGATCTAGTTAGAGAGAGGTAGAGTGCTAAGGGAATGGAAAAGGACAAATGTCATGCATGTCTTTATAAAAGAAGACAAGAAGAAGAAACAGTATAGCCTGTCAAGTGCAAAAAGAAGATAATCGGAAAGCTAATGGATGACTTGTTGCAGTGGAGAAACTGCCTTAGTGAGAGACTACGGGATTTCAGGGAAAGAAGACCGTTTGTGATAAACCTCTCAGACTTCTGTGAGAGTGAGCTCCAGCATCTTCAGGCAGGAATAAAGGGGATATTCCTTTGATGGATACATAGTCTTAGTGCAAGAGAACAAAAGAAGCATGTTGGAGAAGCATTACAAGTTGGGTTAGGCCACCTTTGGTGTGCCACAGGGTTGTTCTGGGACCATTTCCTTTCTTGATCTATGAGAAAGACTTGCCAGAAGAAGTGGACACCTATATAGATTTGTTTGCAGATGATGTCAAAGTCATGAAGGGAGTAAAGAGCAAGAATTGTGTCAACTTAAAAGATGTGACAGTGAAAGACTTTGACTTCTAACTTGAAATAAACTTCAGATATTTGTATGTGAGAGGGACTTGGGAGTTGCCATCAACCCCAAGTGATGCCTGAGAATAGAGACAAACTGTCTGCTTGAAAATATTAGGGTTCCATTAAGCTAATCATGTCCTGTAATAGGAAAAAACGTAGTTTATGCTTTTCAAGTTTTGTCACCTTATTAAGCTTAAAGAAGCACAAATAACTAATAAAGAAGGTCCAGAAGAGGGCAAGAAAGATGGAACAAAAATTAAGACAGATAAGTTGCAGGAAAGGTTAATGGTCTTAAATTTGTCCTCAAAAGAATACAGAACAGTAATGGGTGACCTGATCAAAACCTTTTCTTAAATCAGTGTAATGATGTCAGTAGTGAACAGTTCCTCAAAAGATACAATAACAGAACAACATGAGGCCATAACATGAAATTATGCAAGACACTTGTTAAAAAAGATGTTAAGTCCTCATACAGTATAAAAGTACAGGTTGAACCTCTGTAATCCATCTACCTTGGGACCTGACCACTGCTGGACTTCAGAAAATGCCGGAAAACAGACACTGACCCCTAAGGGAACCCCTGTGTAAACATATGCTCAACCCCTAGTCTTGGCAACTCATTCCACATACATACTGCTGTGTTATCAAAGGTAGAACAGAGATTAAAGCATGAAATAATACAACCAATAATGCTTCCAAACAAGGTTCTGCCTTGGGGCGTGCCGAACGATTACATAAAATCAAAAGTATTTTACACTTTGGATCAAGGCCAACAGAGTTAAGCCGCATCTACACTAAATGGCGGCAGGCTGTTCCCTCATTGGGCAAAGTCTGTCAGGCTTGCCTGTGTTATTGTCCACGCTGTTGAGATAGTTGGGCAGTCAAGTCGTATAGTAGCCAGCAGGTGGTCAACAGCAAAGTTAAAAGGAAAAAATAGTGCTGTGTAACATATTGATAGTTGTGCGCATGGAAAATGAAAAGAGAAAGTGCAGAAAATTATATAGTGTGAGGAGTGGTAACCTTTTTGTGGCTGGCAGTGCCATTGCTCCAAACCTGGTGTCAAACCACCAGGCAGCTCGATTTCACTCAACTGCGGGCAAGGGCAATCCACTGATTTGCCCATCAAAGTTGCCACAAAGTGTCTGATGACGAAGTTAACACTCGTGCCCCCCAGGCACTGCCCGATAGTGTGGATGCTCCTTTACAGTGTGCTCTAGCTTTATGCACGAAGTAATTTTCAAACCATTTAAGAAAAAGTTTAGTTGTCATCCACCCTTTTTTAGTACCACTGTAAATAAGTGGAAGAATTTTCATTCCTTTAAAGGCCCTCAGGTGAACACTGTTACTAATTACCATCATCTTGGTTTCATATGTTCCTGCAGCATTGCTTCAGCCAAGAATTGTTACCCTATCCTTGGAATCCTTACTCCCAGATGGAGACTCCTCAGTTCTTGGGCATGGGTTTTTTGTGGCATACGACACCAATATACACTTATTCTAGGGCTAAGTTTTCCGCTGCCACCAACTGTGCAAATTCATCCACAAACTTTGTCGCAGCTAAGCATTTCCCCAAATATCCATACATCTTCATTACAATAAAGCTTAAACCACTTTATAATTGCACTGTATATTTCTGTGCTCCTGGCACCTTTCAAAGTTTTCCGAAACCTTAAACTTTTCTGGCTCTCATTTTCAGCAAAAAAAAAATAAATAAAAATCTGCCTTTTTGTTTCTTTGTCATACAAAGTTGTCGAACCAATCTCATAGTACTCACACAAAGTCTTTACAGGAGTTCCTTTATCTAATTTTCTCAATAACACCATCAATAATGATTTATGCTTATGCTTATTAGCACTATCACCATCTTCTGCACCCCTTTGTTTCTTAGATGACATTCTGAAGGGCTACAATAAGCTAAATATAAAAAAATAACAGGACTCTTAATTAGCTTGGCTGCAGTGTAAACAGATTTTCGTGCTTTATTGCTGCTAACTTGCTAACAGCACTGGTTTAGAGAGGTACAGCATGTAGTGAAAGAATGAAATGAACTTAGGAAATTGTGAATGTGGACACCAAATAACAGTTTAAAAAGTTCTCACAGATAAAGAAGTTCAAAAGATGGGCCCCATGAGTGTAGAACCCCTCTCTATACAGTATAAATAGAAAAAATAAGGATGTAAAGAACTAATTTTATAGTATGTCAGTGGTGGACAAATACAACAGATTGACTGAGGACTTAGTTGATACAGACAGCATACATAAATATAGGAAGCTGTATGACAGAAGAAAGTTTTCAAGAGATGGGGCCCCTCGAGTGTAAAACTTCATCACCATACAGTACAAATAGGCAGTTTCTTACACATGCACACACAGTTCTTTGAGATGTATGGCTAGACCACCCAGTGGACATGACATAAAATTGATCAAGAAACTTGTTAAAAAAAATGTAAAGAAGTACTTTTTTGGTATAAGAGTGGTGTGATGAATGGAATTAAATGAGTTAGGATATGGTTAATGAAGACAACATACATACATTTGATAAGTTGTTTAGTAGTAGAGAATGTTCAAGAGATGTACCCCTGCAATTGTAAAACTCAATCCCCTTACAGTACAAATAGACAATGACACGCACACACACATATGGTGGATGAAGTTCAACCCTATAGATGCAGTATGTTTTTTCTTTTTGAGACCCCAGTCAGACAACAGTCCTTATCAAGGCTGGGCCTGAACTGAAACATGGAGAGGTAAATAAAAGAGAAAAGAAGAGACAAAGGAAAGTATTTATGAATTTTAGAGGAACTGAAAAGCCTGTCTTTAAAAAGTGCCAGGTCATAGTTACTGGGAAAGACAAGAGAGGATAGAGAGTTCCAGAGCCTAGAGGTGTAGGGAAAGAAACAGTTATCAAAACAGCACACCTTTGAGTTGCCAATGGCCACACGGTAATCATGCTGACAGCAACAGCATGCCGAGTGTTGCATGGTCTAGTTAGTTGAAGAGGCACAAGCAACCAGCTCTCAGGAGCAAAAACCATTGTCATACCCATAGAAGAGGGAAAGTAAACCAACATTAAGATGTTTTGAGGTTAGCCTGGGAGAGATGGTGAGTTGGACTGCTTTTGCCTCAACTCTGTTAAGTAGGGCTTTATAGCCAGAACCATCCCAGATGTGAGAGCAGTATTCCATACAAGAATAGAGCAATCCCCTGTATAAACAAAGCAACTGTTTGGAAGAAAAGAAATTTTGACATCTAAAGAAGGCTCCCAATTTTTTAGAGGCAAACTTAGGTATTTCCATAATGTGGGGTTTCCAAGCTAGAGTGGATGTTACAGTAATACAAAGTATGTTCATAGAGTTAAGAGATGGAATTACTGAGCATCAAAGGAGAAAGGAAAGTTGTGTGGAATTTCCATAGAGAGATGAGCGGAAACTGGATCTTGGAGGCACTGAATGTAACCAGATATTGTCTACCCTTCAGTGATATCCTCTCCAAATTTGAGTTTATTAAGGAAGTTGTGTCGAAATGAGATGCAGATCAACTGGGAGAAGAAGAAACATAATAGAAGGATGTGGAGAAATGCAGCATTGAGTTGGCAGCGTATGAGTGTATTTGTTCATTTGAAGAAGAAAGAAAATCATTAATAAAAAGGAGAAAAAGCATACAAGACAGGATAGAACCTTGAGGGACACCAATGTTGATGTAGAAAGGGGGAGGATTTCCAGCCCCCTGCTCCCTCCCCTGTTAGTCGCCTTTTACGACACGCAGGGAATATG
>JAYMFT010098134.1:0-13837 GCA_038088735.1 Panulirus argus | reverse complement strand
ATATATATATATATATATATATATATATATATATCATACATATTCGCCATTTCCCGCGTTAGCGAGGTAGCGTTAAGAACAGAGGACTGAGCTTTAGAGAAAAAAATCCTCACTTGGGCCCCTTCCTTGTTCCTTCTTTTGGAAACGTAAAAACAAGAGGGGAGGATTTCCAGCCCCCCACGCTCCCTCCCCTTTTGGTCGCCTTTTACGACACGCAGGGAATACGTGAGAAGTATTCTTTCTACCCTATCCCGGGGATAACATATATATATATATCCTTCATACATATTCCCCATTTCCCGAATGAGCATCAGAAAGGATGACGTAGCCAAAGGAAAAACTAATTTGTATCTTTCCTTTGTTGATGGAAAGTAATACAGCAGTGGTATGTATCTACCCCCCTCCCCCTTAAAGGTTACACCGCGAGTGAAAAGTCACCTTTGGCGATGCTGCCTCACTGGGAGAATAGTATCAAGGAACACCTCTCCAAAGGAGTCTACATTTTCCTGCTACTGCAAGTAGTGCAGCCTTGTACTGCAGGAACTGTTAGAAAAATCCTTGTATATATATATATATATATATATACCAAGATTATTGATATATCCGTATAGTAAAATATAATATAGCTGGTCAACAAATTATACAATTTTGGTGGATGTCTTCCCGAAAGAATGAAGGTGCTAATTTTGCCCTCTAGGATCAGTAAGGACTGAGATCAGTTAAAACACTTGCAGATCCATTTCACGGGTTTGTTGCTCGAACGACTAAACGATCTATATATCCAAATGTCAGTGTTGTAGAAATATCGGGTTTTATTTCTATTTCAAGATCTCAGGTGGTAGCAAACCATTAACAGAACGCAAAACTTAATAACTTCCCTCTTCAACACAGGACTTTATAACTTCCGTGTGTCATTAAAGCTTATCACTGTCTGATGCTGGCACTCACTCAACCAGACTCCGTAAACTAAAATCGTCGTCATATGGATAAAGGCTTGAGAATTGTAACTTAAAAATGTTACTTGAGCTAACAAGCCTACTAGAGAAAGCTCCATACACGACAAAATATCAAAGATGACATGCCAGGAACAGGATAAAGAGTGCCTGAGCGAGTGTTCAGACCAGATCATACATCCCGCCTCGTGACGTCACAGTTGTACATCCACACCCTTGGCGTCAATTCTGGCAGCCCACGGACAAGATGGGGACTGTACTTGCTGATTCTTCATATTGCCGTCTATGTGCGACCGAATCAGAGGGAGGCTTTACTATTTTCGACGACAGCGAAGAAAAATCATCCCTGGCTATCCTGATCAACAAATATTTGCCGATTAAGGTACGAGCAACACTCCTACGTCCTTCTTTTCTAGGCTCTCGGTTGATTACCGGGGGAGATGAACTTTGTAGTCAAATCAGCCCGTGTGTTTAAAAACTACATATTTAATATTTTTTTAGACATTAAGGGATATCCGTTTATACAATAGGTTAAACAGAAAGTAAATTTGGTAGCAGATATTCTTTTCTACCTATACTTTCTGCGTAATATAAAGAAGTCTTTGGAAATGGCGTCAGCAGTGTTTGTTTTTGTTGTTGATATCGGACGTTGCTAGTGGTATATTTTCACAACAATTATTTTCCCAATTTAACTCGTATAACTCAACAAGAAGAAAATCAAGTTATATATGAATAAGCCATGATGCGTTTTTCTAATTCTTGGTTTTGATATATCTTGGCTTGGTTATCGAAGGATTTGGGCTTCTGAAAGGCATTGTGGACGGAGCGGGGTATTCGAGCACTCAACCAAGCCATAAAAGTTGCTTTTAATTGTAATAAGAAGTGCTCTCGTAGAAAATGAAGACGTCTGTCTTTTTCTACGTATTTCAGTCTTCCCATAGTTTTTCTCTACAAAGATTTCATAAATAGCCCTTTTTCTCTCTTAGTTAATCTATGATCTATGTTATATAATCGTGTGCATTAAAGCCTTAACATATTGTGATTCACCGCTTGGCTGTTATGTTGGAGATTTTAAACAAAGAAGAATATTTGAATTCACCTCTAGAAATTTATGTATCGTAAAGAAGAAAGATAAAGTTCGTATTCGAAGATTTGAGTAACTGATAAACTGTGCTACTGTAAATTTCAGTAATATCTGCACAAGTTATGTGCCAAAGAGGGAACCATTAGGTATAATGTAACTACTCCACAATATGATGGCATCATTGAGGGTATAATAACAAGAAAAATTGTGCGTAAAGCTTTAAAAGAAAATATATTGAAGCATCTACATTCAGCTGAAATATAGGTAAAGCTTTGGTGTAGGTTCAAGACAGAAATGACAAGGTATTTAGAAGAAACTTATATCGTTAGACTTATGGCTTTCAAAAGGGACTCATTTTTTATCCATCAGTTAAAAAGTTAGGAGGGAGGGCTGCGATGATCAGGGAAAATGTGGATCCACTGAATGTTTGTCCCGAACGTGATTATTGCCTGGAATAATTTTGGTTAGGTTAGGGTACAAATCTTACTTAATTTGATTTAACCTTACCTTAGCTTTGAAAAGCTTAGAGGGTGGAGGGGGTTTGGGGATGGTGCGCTAAAGGTGACCCGATAATGTTAGATGAACACAATACATGAAAACTTTAGGGACAAATGTACCATGATACTCATCATTATATTTGAAATTCACAAAAAACTGTCACTTCTGCTGTCATATTATTTCCATGGGTTGATTAGGAAGTAAATACACTCGGCAGACATAGCTGACTCACCCTAATAAGTTCTCAGAGCAGCTGAATGCTAAAGACTCCATGGCATTCATTTCTTTCACGTTGAAGATAAGTTAAATTACATGTAGAGAGAAGGTTAATTGAGGTTTTCTTTGAGTCTGTTGATTTTTAGGAATGTTTCACTTTTATTTTCCTTTGTTTCCATAGCCCTCCCCTCCAAAATTATTTCTTGTCATATTGGTAATGAAATATGTTCCAAACTTTCTTCCCCTGGTCTAAGTCACTTCTGCTAAGTATAAGGGGTCATTTAAAATGTATTTCTTCCATTTAGTCGACCAGCATTTTTCTGCATCCTGTAGTCGTATGTCAGCATTACTAACTGTTAAAAGCATTCAACAGCAGTGAAAATATGGAGTTTGATATAACAAATATACAGATATTACAACCAAACCAAGGCTAATCTCATCCAAGTGAAGCTAGTAGGCTAGTTTAGGACAGGTTTTGTGACTGGGATAAAGTGAGCAAATATTTTACCAAGGCTGAAATAGGGATGCAGCAGCATGCAAGAATGTGCAGTCATTGTACGTAAGGAAAAATGTTGTGTGTTTACATTTACAAATTTTTGCACAAAGGTTTTAAAGAGATCTGACACTGAAGAGATAGCATATTATTTCCCATAACTTCTGCCATAAAATACAATGAAATTTTTTGTGATTTTGGCACAGATTCCTTTTAACACTGAAAAGACATGATGTTGAAATTCAGGTTTTGTTATGTTATATATGTAAAGCAATAATCAGTGATATACTGAAATAAATCAAGGAACACCAATTGCACTTTGATAAGTGACAGGAACAAGGTTGAAGTAAATCATTGCAAGTGGAAAACAGCATGCTTAAAGCAACCAAAATTTTAGTATAAGCCTGATTTTGTTTATTTTCTCTGAACAAATTGATAAAAGCAAAACCAGACAATCTGTATACAGACTCAATATAAAAAATCCATAACTCTCAATACTAAGGAAAGTATAGATTTTGGAATTTTGCAGATCTGAGTGCTTTAATTATATTCTTGCAAAAGAATATTTAGTAATCTAAATGCAGGTGTAATGTTATTTTTTGTTTTATGTTTTATTTGTTCACCATATCCTGTGCTAGCCATTTTACACCAAGGAGACAAACATTGGCATCATATATTTACATTCACTCTCTAATTGTCATGCATAATGCACTGAATCTAGAGCTTGCCATCCACAGGAAAGTCCCAAAGGCCATTCCATGGTTTATTCTGACCACTTCATATGCTCTGGTTCATCTCAGGAAATTGTGTTGTTCCCTTACCCTCATAGTTACCACATTGCTCCATTTTATTCTATCCCATGCACAGTTCTCACCCTTCAGAACATTCAGGCTATAGTACCTCAAAGCCTCTCTCACTCCATCCTTCCATCTCCTTCTTCCCCTCTTCTCTTATTTCTCCTGTTCTGACATATAGATCATTTTTGTCCTTCTTTCCTCACTAATTCTTTCCATATGTCCCAAGCATTTCAGCACACCTTAGTCAACTCCATTATTCATACTAAGCTTAATACCACTCCTCACTCTTACAGTGTCATTCCTTGAACAACCAACCTGCTTCCCAACACATATTGTCCACAGGCATTATATTTCCAATATGTTTATCCTCTTACATTCTTTTTCATTTAAGTGACCTCTCCTTCCACACATTTTTCAATGAACCTAGGACCTTAGCCCCATTTTCCCAACCTGACTCAATTCAGCTCCCATGGTTTCAACTGCCATGTTCACTCCCTGGTACCTAAAGCACTTCACTTCTTCCAGGTTTTGCTCATTCAACTCGTACTTAAACCATTCTCTCTCATCCTCCTGTGAAACCTCATAACTTTACTTTTATCCCTGTTAATTATCAACTTCCTCCTTTCACACACAGTTTCAGTCTCGAGTCTTAGGTGCCCCCAACCTCGACAGACTGCTGACCTGGCCCTCAACCAAAAAGCCATGCATTTACCTCCCTCACCACCCTGTCTGTGACTAGATTAGACAACCATGGTGACATCACACACCAACAATTCAGACACACCTTCACATAGACCCACTCACCCTACTCTATTTGTACTCAACCACATGCTTTAATGTCTTGATAAAAACTCCTTACTGTATTTTCTTTCTTTACCAGTGATTCATTGCAACTTGCATAAGGTATGTTTATCAACCCTACCTTATGCTTTCGCCAGAAACACAAATGCTTAATAGAGTACATATCATCTTTTTCTGCATATTTCAAATGCTTAATAGAGTACAAATCCTTCTCTTTCTCTGCATATTTCTTTCAGAAAATCTTCAAAGAAAACACCTGGTTCACACATCCTCCTCCAACCTTGAAGCCACAGTTTGATGCTCTGTACATGCCATCACCCTGTCTGTCACCATTCTTGTATATGTTAACTAAGTATACCCAACGGTCTTATACCTCTGTAATTCAAGTTTTCACTGTTGTTCCTTTTGCCTTTGTATAAGAGCACTGTACATGCATTCTCCCACTCCTTAGGGTCTCACTTTAGACCATACTATCTATCTGTCTATCTATATCTCTGATGCCTGTTCCCTCCTGGAACTCCCTGTAATGGGTGGCCACAGCAAAAGAGTCTCCATTTATCTCAGTCCTTACATGCCTCCCATGCATACAACATTCCACTTATTCTTCCACCATTTCCTTCCCTCCAGTATTCCTCTACCCTATTTGCCCTTGTCACAGGTGGTCTTCCTCTCACACCAACCCCATTGATATACTATCATACAGTGGCAGTATCATAACCAATGAGGTAGATGGTGCTGCTGCCATGAAAAATAAAAAGATGCTCAAAATTGGGGAAAGTTTCCTAGTTTCAGTACCTCAAGGGGATATTCTAGTTTTGCTTGAGTATCCAAGTCTCCCCTCCTTCTTTTGTTGCCCTTTAGGCCATACATGCATTGAAAAGCTTTACTAACCAGTTAACAACACTATCAACCACTTTCTTCAGAAACTGAAGTGCAATCCCATACATTCCTGCCATTTTGCCACACTCCATCTTTTGCAAGGCTTTCACAGCCTCCTTGTCGCAGCACCTCCTCCTAAATGCACCACATCGACCATATTATTATCTAACACATTCAGTAGTCCTCCTAAATACTCCATCTCTTTTCTACTTCTTCATTTCCCCATCTACTTCCCCTGTTGTTGCTCCCATGTGTTCCCTTGTTCTGCTCACACTCCTTGCATTGCAAAATATTCTATTCTTCCTGAAGTTCACTAATGCTCTCTTACCCCATCTCTCATATGCCATCTTTTTCTCTTTCTGTAATATCCTCTAGATCTTGCAATGCTAACTCCCAATCACTCATACTCATTTTTTTTCACAGGCAATTAAACTTCCTCATCCCAACAACAACAATCATTTCTCTTATTTCCACATCCCATTTTCCACACATCACACATTTAGCTCGCACATGTAAGCACTGTATTTCTAAATACGTTCCACTCCTCACCATCTCCCCATATTTCATTTACCCATTGTTTGTAGTATATGTTTATAAATAATACTTTATAATGAAATCTGGTTATCTGGAAGAATTATGACCAAACCCTATCTGGTCAAGTTAGTTTTCTGGTTACTCATGTCTTGAGATCTTTTTTCTGTATTATACAGGAAATAAGTTATGCAAATTGATTAAGTCTGAGACTTTTTTTCTTAATCATACAGGAAAAAAGTGTAAGTTGTCAAACACATTCTTTAGCTTGTTTTAACAAAACACTGGACTAAACAAAGGAAATATGTCACAAAATATGAAGTACAGTGTCTTGTACAGTATTTTATTTTCATTTTGCCCAAAGACTTCATTCTCAAAAAGAGAAGTTGTAATGCAATGCATGTTAAAGATACAGTGATTATACCAAGAGAATGATAAACAGAATATGGCAAATAGTGAGATTTTATGATGTGTTAGAAAAATCTACGGTAGATATGGTTGCCCAGGTGTCATTACTATGTGGTGTTTGTATATATACATAATTTGAACACGTCAATACTATATAAAATGAGAAATAAAAATCTTCAAACATTGTTTAATCTCAAATGGAAGAGAATAATGGGAAAACTTGATAAATTACACTAACTTAAGTTAGAAAATGAAACCTTTATTTCACACTTTTCCTTGTATGATATAAAACAGTTAAAGCCCGTTAAATTCATAATAGAACACTAATGATATTCATGTTTTTTTGACTTGCAGTACCTATATTTTGCTTATGAAATCATCTCTTCGCTTTCTATACGCATCTTTTACAAGTTTATATTAACTGCAAGTTTTGTTATGTTTTTTTTTTTTTTTTTTTTTTTTTTTTTTTTTTTTTGTTTTTTTTTTTTTAATCAATTCTGGCTTTCTTTCTTTCTGTTGTCATATCTTCCCTAACTCTTGATGGAAAAAAGTGTGTGGCTGGCCTCTGCATCTCCCATATCAGCCAGTACCAGTCACTTTCCACCACTTTTAAGTCAAATATATTTATATAGTTATTTGTCCTTCTATGGCTATGAAACATTACACTTGACCATAAAATTAGATTGCTTTAACTGGCAGTTTACTCATGATAAAATTACCGAAAAGTTTTGGATAAAGGTATGTAATAAAGCAAGAAGCACAAACTTGTTGAGGCCTGTTAAATCCTCTGAAACTCTGCATTTGCCTGTCCAGGTCATCTGGAAATAAGTTCTTTTTAATGTGCACGTTTAGGGCTGTGGATCCTGATAATGTGTAGCACAGTATTGTAAATGTTTATGTAGGTAGTAGTCAGTAGACAGCCTCTGACCAGGGAGGTATATTACCACTACTACTTGCCTGGGAATTGAGAGTGCTAGTGAGGGATTGATGGATGCATAGTGACCCAGCACTTCGCTTGTTATCTTGTTGCACTCCTCTGACCCAGGTAGCTGTCTTTTCTTTCTGTATCACCCACATGTGGACTCCTGACATTCTGTCCACAAACATACAATCACTCTTTGTCACATGTAACACTGGGCAACACTTAACTCACACAGCTAATTCTTCGTAATTCAAGATTTTCCTATAGTGAGCAATACATGCAGGCCCCAGCCTGTTGGGAAAATGATAGGAGTAGTAGCTAGAAGTAGGAGGCAGAAACATTAGGTAGAAGTAGTAGGCAGGAGCATTAGGTAGAAGTACAGGTTGGGCATCCCCAATTTGAAAATTCAAAGTCGAAAATGCTCCAAAATCTGAAATTTTTGAGCGGCTATATGACGTTAGAAGTGGAAAATTCCATACATTAAAAACCCTATTTTTTCATTGTATTAATGTCATTTCATATTTTTTTTTACTGTTAAATAGTTATGCGTTAATAAGTTTAAGAAAATGATTGCTTATCAGTAGCATATGAATTTAGAGTCAGGAATGAAGGTGCTGCCAAACAAACACAGATTGTCCACATGGGTGGCTGAGGTTGTGACACCTTAGCTCTCTGATGGTTCATTGTTACACAAACTTTGTTTCATGTGCAAGAGCATTAAGAATATTGTATAAATTACCTTAAGGCTGTGTGTATAAGGTGTATATGAGACATAGATGGATCTTGTATTGAGACTTGAGTCCCATCCCCAAGATATCTCATTATGTATATGCCAGTATTCCAAAATCCGAAACACTTCTGGTCCCAGACATTTTGAATAAGGGATACTCAACCTGTAGTAGGTAGGAACAATAAGTGGGAGCATTAAGTAGAAGTAGGAGGTTGGAGCATTAGGTAGGAGCCTCATAAACACTATGCTAGAGTTTCCCCCTGCCAGTGGCCTGTTAAGGTTGATGCACTAAAGGCTAAGAAGTGGCACTAACATTCACCAGTTATGGAGATACTTTTGCTATGGCCATCACCTTGAGGGAGTTCCTGGAAGGAATGGGTATCAAAGATATAGATAGTTAAATAGATATGTATGTGCACAGCTTTAGATTCTGTTTTTCTTTCTTTATACAGACATTTTAATTCTTTTGCTTCCTAATATTTTTTATGGCAAGCCATGTTATAATTATTGTACTTTGATTTTTATTGAAATATAACTGGAAGTACCCCAGTACCTGGACTCTTTTGTTTGCTCTATCTTAAGATAGCTGTAACATGTGTGCAGTAAATAATATATTATATAAACACTCAATGAAACTACTTATTGAAAACTTATACTTTAAGGTGGCATTAACTTGAATGTGCTGGACCATGGATTTTTGATGTTTATGGATATTAGAAACAACTTTTAGATATTATATCTATACTTATCAAGTCAATGAATTCCAAAATAAACACATAAACTTATAAGTATCCTCTCATAATTGTTAAAGAATGATGTTATTAAACATTTATGCATAAGCAAGGAATATGTGTTGGAGAAAACTAAGTCCTGTAATAAGGTGGGTGCTCTTGGCTGACTTTAGTCTCATTTGATAATAAAAATTCAGTATCTCTGTTTTCTCTCTTCCCACACAAATTTGCCCAATTTTGATAATTGCAATGTCATCTTTTCTATGAACACTGTACATATGTTCCTTGCCAACTATTAGGGATACATTTCTGGAAGACCCTGTGTTTGGCAAGGTACAAGGCCTATGGGATATAGGGGTTTAGGGGGAGTGTCTCTTGAGAAACATACCTTAAGTCTTATAATGAGCACCTCATGGTTAAAAGATAGCATGTTATGTTTCAAAAACAAAGTCATACTTAATCTATAAAAGTACAAAGAAATTATGTATAAAACTAATGAAATGATATATTGCTTGTATGTCACCACTCCTGGCATCCCTTCATAATCCCACAAAGTAGCCAGCTAGCTGTGCTGCACAAAAGGATACATCAGCGCTTACCCTAAGAACATCTGATTATGGCTAGTCAGTGTAAGGTTTAGAGAGGTACAGTAAATACAGGACTAGTGCTTGTTAGACAAAAGAAAGATTATAGAGAAATTTAGAGGCAGAGATTGACACTACCACACAAAGGGATCTAGATGAAAGGTGGGTGGCACCAAAATTAGAAATAGTGGTAAGGCAAGAGGTTGATAGATGTGAATCACTGATTATTTTAAGATTAGATCATACACCAGATAAGGAAGAAAGGGAAAATAAGAAGGAAATGCTTATTAAAAGATTACTGGAATCTATGGAACTGCCAGGGGCAGCTTCCATGACAAAGGAAAGGATAAGAATAGGAGGTTATAACCAAGATGTTAGGGGGACAACCAGTTGTTGTCATGTTTGACTTGGATTCATCCAGCTGAGAAGTACTCAGAAAAGCTCAGAATTTTAAAGGAATGGTGATATTCATTGGGATAGTCATCAAGTGTGATCAGTCTAAGGAAAAGAGGGAGAAAAGCAAAGAGTACAGTCACAAGACAAGAAACTGGAGAGGCCACTCGTTACAAGAGGATAGAACAACTCTGCTAGAACTGCAGAGATGGCAGGAGGGTTTAGTTGGTGGTAAAGAAGTGAATTTCAAGGATTGTACATGGGAAAGTGCATGTGATATTATAGGAGTCCTGGAAACTAAGATTACGAAAGAGATCTTACCTGTTCTGCCCAGAGGAATACATGATATCGAGAAAGGAAAGAGAAGGTAAAGGAGTGGGAGGATTTTTTTTTTTTTTTTTTTTTTCCCCACTTAATAAAAGATGGAGTTAAGTTTCAAGATACAGTGGAAGATGGCTCATTCAGCCAATTCATAATGGGAATAGAAAATGTAGGGAAGAAGAGCATAGTGGTGTTATTAGTATATAATCCTCTAAAGAATTGCAATGAATTGAATATACATTGATAACATTGAAACTAGAATCAGGATGGTTCATGAAGCAGTAAAACACTCACTTCTTAGAGATGGTAAAGTAATGATAATGGGTGATTTCAATTATAAAGAGATGTATTGGGAGAATTTGGACTCCTATGGTGATTGGGAGACATGGAGACACAAGGTTTTACCATGTATATTGGAAATTTCCAATACCAGCATGTCATGGAGCAGAGGATGAGAGAGAGTGATGTATCATCATTACTAAACCTTACTTTTATGGATATTGAGAACATTAGATATGATACAACAGTTGGAAGAAGTGATCATGTAATGCTCAAATTTGAATATTTTATAAAAGAGGTTATTAAAAGATGAGAGGTAAGACAGGAAATAAGGACATATGACTGTAAAACTACCCAAGCCTCAATAATTTCTTTGATAGAATAGATTTGGAAATAGAATACAGTAGCTAGAAACCAGGGTATTGTGTTGAGAGTTTCTGTGAAATTTACAAAGGAGTAGTGGCATAAGTACCTCAAAGGGAACAGAAAGAGGAAGGAATGGTTTAATAAAAGATGTCTTAAAGCAAAGGAGCTTCAAGATGTGCAGTGGCAAAGATTAAAAGATGTGCAGTGTCAAAGATAAAGATGGTTCTCTAGCCAGCTAGCATTTGCAAGGTAGAGCACAGAATGAGTATTACAGGATGAGAAAAGAGGAACAAAGATACTTTGAAAAGAATATTATTGACAAGGCAGCTGAAAATCCAAAACTATTCCATATATTCATCAGGAACCAGTTTTCAGTTAAGGAGCAGCTAATCAGGCTATGGGAATCAGAGAGAAAAATTGTAGAGGATAATGTTAGGATTTGTGAGGAACAGACCAGCAAGTTCAAAAGTGTTTTCACAGTGAAAGACAATATAGCAGCACCACCACCACTGAGAGGGAGTCGGGAGAAGGTTTTAGAAGTCATTGAGATACCTATAAAAGATATTAAAAGAATATTAAATGAACTTGACTCATACAAGGCTTATGGTCCTGATGAAATTTCATCACGTGCTAATGAGGTTTGTATATACTCTTGCTAGACCATTTGAATTACTGTACAAAGTATTACAGGAGAGAAGCATAATGCTAAGGAAATGGAAAAGGGCAGATATCATACCTGTATATAAGTAAGGATACCGGGGACAAGCATTGAACTACAGACCAGTCTCATGAACGAGCATGGTGTGTAAGGTTTGGAAAAGATTCTTAAAAGGCAAGTGGAAAACTTTGTTTGGAGGAGAAATTTCCTGAGTAAGGGACAGCATGGTTTTAGGGAAAGGAGGTCATGTTTAACTAACCTCTTTGAGTTTTGATAGAGATTGAGCTTATTCCTGGACAAAAGGGAAGACTGGGTGGACTGGATGTATCTGGACTGCCTGAAGGTATTTGACACTGTACCACATAAGAGGCTGATTAAGAAGCAAGATCATCAGGCAGGAATAAGGGGGTAAACTCCTTTGAGGGATAGTAGATTATCTCAGTATCTCAGTGGGAGAGAACAAAGGATGCATGTCAGAGGAGCCTTTTCAAAGAGGTGACCAGCAGAGTACCACAGGGCTAAGTTCTGGTCACCATTACTATTATTGATCTATATTAATCTTGCCTGAAGGCATAGAGTTCTACCTTAATATGTTTACAGGTGATGCAAGGGTCATGAGAGAAGTGAAAAATGAGGAAGATTGCATCAGCTTACAAGAGGACCTAAACTGATTCCAAAGCAAACATAAAGAAATAAGGATGGGACGGAGTGAAAGACAGTCTTAGTATGAGTGTTACTTATCAGGAAATAAAGAAGATTTTTTGTGTTTGAGGGATTTGAGATTAAATATCGAGACTAACCTGTCGTTAGAGTTCTGTATTAGGAGGATAGTTAAGGTGACAAACTGTCTGCTGTCAAACTGCTGTCAGAATAGCTTTCAAGTATATGGATAAGGAAATATATAGCAAGTTATTCATATCTTACATAATTGCAAAACTAAAATATGCTTCTCAGATTTGGTCACTGCACCTAAAGAAGCACAAAGAACTCATAGAGAAGGTCCAGAGGAGGGCAACAAAAAATGGAAGCATTAAATTTACCCACCTTGGGAGAAAGGAGACTAAGGGATGTCCTGATCACAACCTTCAAATTTTTAAAAGAAATAAATGAAGCAGACAGTGGACAGTTCTTTGAGAGATATGGGGATAAAGCAATCAGAGGACATAACAAGAAATTAAAAAAGAAAATGTAAATAAGGATATAAAGAAATACTCTTGTAGTACAAGAGTGATGGATAAGTGGTACAGATTGACTGAGGACATGATTAATGCAGACAGCATACATGAATTCAAGATGTTGTATGATAGCAGAGTTTTCAAGATATGGGGTCCCAGGAGTGTAAAACTCCCTCCTTGTACAGTACAAATAGGTAATTAGAATAGGTAATTAAACTCTTCCAGCCTGTCCCTAGTAATGATGGTCTTCCGAGCTAGTCTACAAGCAGTGTGCAGCCATGTGAGTCAACTGATGTGTAGAAATATTTTGATGGTGCTATGGAAATCTATGGATATGCAAAACTTGATGCCATGGTTGATAAAATGATATACATTATTATAAGTTTGTATATGCAAAACTGTGTTAAGCAAGGGACCTCTGTAGTCAGTATGTTTAACATTAGACTGAGTGTTTGATATTGGCACAGGGAAAGAGCAGTATATGATTTCCTTTTAAATTATTTATTTTTAAATTCGAGAACGACATGCAATTTATATTTTCTGATCTTTCAGAGGAGAAAGCCCAAAGCAAATTCCCTTTGAATTCATTTTTATTTACGTAGTTCATCCGATCACAATAATATTAATGGATCTCTGTAATATTGAAGACTAAGTTAAATCTTTGCCACTTTGGAAAATTAGATTTTCATATACTCTCTTCATTTTTATTAATGGCTTTTTTTTGGTTCTGTATTACATATCCTGCATTTTCCATCATCTTCAAAATCTTCCTTGCATCCAACTCCACATCTGTAATAGTGTTCAACTAACTGTAAAAAGAAAATGGTTGATATAATTTTTGTCGATTTGATAATTTCAAAATTCAAAGAAGTTCATCACTGTCATTGCGTTTTATACAAATAAATAATTTCTTGCAAAATCATGGTTTTATTATACATTGCAATTGTCATATTTTTTTTTTTTTTTTTTTTTTTTTTTTTTTATGTTGAAGGCTCCAGTCACGGACAAAAGTCCACAT
>JAYMFT010098123.1:0-13837 GCA_038088735.1 Panulirus argus | reverse complement strand
CCTCTCTCCAAAACTCTTGCATTTACCTTCCTAACCACCCCATACATACACAAATTAAACAACCATGGGGACATCACACAACCCTGCCACAGACTGACCTTCACTTAGAATCAATCACCCTCTTCTTTTTCTACTCGTACACATGCCTTACACCCTTGATAAAAACTTCTCAATGCTTCTAGCAGCTTATTTCATGCACCATATACTCGTAAGACCTGCCACAAAGCCTCTCTATCAACCCTATCATATATCTTCTCCAGATCCATAAATGCTATATACAAATCCATCTGTTTTTCTAAGCATTTTTCACATACATTCTTCGAAGCAAACACCTAATCCACACATCCTCTACCACTTATAAAACCACACTGCTCCTCCCCAATCTGATAATCTGTATATGCCTTCACACCTCTCAGTCAATACCTTCCCTTACAGTTTTCCAGGAATACTCAAGAAACTTATACCTCTTCAGTTTGAACACTCACCTTTATCCCCATTGCCTTGTACAGTGGCACTATACATGCATTCCGCCAATCCTCAGGCACTTCACCACGACCCATACATACATTGCATATTCTTACCAATCAATCAAAACACAGTCATCCCCCTCATTAATAAATTCGCCTGCTATGCCATCCAATCCCGAAGCCTGGCCAGATTCCATCCTCTGCAAGGAACAAGGAAAAGGGAGACACAAAATAGAAGGATGAGGTGAAATATGCTGAGAATAGTCTTACTGAATTTTGGTTATTTTCATTTACAGGATCAATCCAACTGCTTTCCTCCACTTCTATCATTGCTTGAACATCACCTTCATCTTTTAAGATCCTTGATATTTTGTGATCTTTGAGGGTGAAGTCTTTTTAATTCTACAACGATTTATATCTCATCATATATTATATTCATACCTCTGGGTTAATTCTGGTTCCTCAGTGAAATTGTTGGGCGAATATTATACACTTTATTGGTAATTATTTTTTTCCACTTTTTTAATAAAACCCTCATTTTCCACTCTACAAATGGATTTCCAATAGAATTAAAATGCCAGATATGGAAACCTTATATTAAGATAAAAAGTAACAAAAAATTTCAAGATGAGACTTTCATTTTTTTAAGGAAATTGCATTTTTAGAGGATGCTCTTAAAATTTTATGATGCCCTTAAAGGGTTAATTAACAATAAAGAAATTTCAAAAACCTGCAAGCAATAAATCTAAACAGTGTAGCTATATCATGATAACTATCAAAATTCTAAGTTGAGAAAAAAATTTCTGCCTTTGATATTACCTTTGTCAGTACGACTAGAGAAACAGAGCTGCAGGGTGTTTGCTGGGCCAAGGGAAGTCAGTCCCTTTTCTACCAATCCCTGAACACTGCTCAATTTCTTCTCTAATTCATCTTTTTGCTTCTGGATGCCCCTACAATATAAACAAATCAAGAGTTAGCACAAAGCATTGGCACAAGTAATGGTGTGATAGTTACTCATGCTGTCTTTACAAGAATATTAACTTCAACAGGGGAAAGTATTACCAGAAAAATTAGGTGACTGCAAAAATGTGGATAGGAGTTTTTCATATCATATATGCAAGAGTAGGATAGTAAAAGTATGAGAAACTGGCTGTGAGAATTATGTCATTTTCTCTCTTTGAATGACAAAAACATCTTTTCTGTCTTGCACTTCAGCTCATATAGCTTGTATTTTCTAATTTTTGCTTTAAATGGTGCTTTCTAAATAACCTTATCACATAATGTCCAGCAGTTCAAAATATCTTATCTATATCTCAATTATCTTTAACTTTCTTTATATTTATATAGAGTGGATCATATACACACAGGCTTTCAGTCCACTCATATAAGTCCTTAACCAATCTCTAGTGTTAAAATGAAAGATGAACTTCCAAATTAGCATAAGCACTTCTTACCTTTATATTTTGCACAAAGTTGATTCATGACATAAAACCAAAATCTTCAAATTTTTTATCACAAAGTGTTCCCATTGCACCCATCACAAAATGTCTTCAGTCTTTTTCATCTGAGATATTCAAAGACATTAATGAATTATCTCACCACATCAATAAACCTCATCCACAGCACAGTCTACCTCTTCTTGTACCTTCACGTGTATTTTCTTGAACAACTTATCACCTATTACACAAGAACACATCATCTGAAAAGACTTTATCATGCACCTTACTAATGAGTTCTTAGCATCATATATCCTTCTAAAAACATTTTTCTCTATTCCATCTATCCCTCTTGCTTCAACTATACTACACACATTAGGCATCTCTACTGCTCTTACTTATCACCAATCCTGATGTAGATAAACTAAGGTTTTACATCCATACATCAAAGTTAGGATGAGCACTTAATCCTGCAACCTTTTTGCTCAACATATACCTTAATTCTTTCTGTTCACCACAGCTTTCTCTGAACTTAAGGGAACTTAAGGCTCTTCTCTCAACTTCAGCTTTCAAACAACCATCATTAGTGAATTTACTTTACTTGACCATTTCTACCCCTCTTCTGAAGGAATTCATACTATAGAGAGTTCTTTCTTAGAAACAGTTTCCCTCCATTTATAGTTGATGCTATCTATCTATTTCCTTCTATTTCCCTCCGGGAACTCCCATGAAGGGGGTGGCCACGGCTAAAGTCTCCACTTATCCCTGTCCTTACACGATTCCCTTGCATACACCATTCCATGCATTCTTCTACCATTTCTCTCCCTCCAATAATCTTCCACTCTACTTCCCAATGTCACAGGTGGTCCTCCTCTCACACCAAACCCTTTAACTGTACTTTCATACACCCTCCTTCTAAACTCCCAGCCATGCATTCTTTCCACATACCCAAACCAAACGTTTACATTTCACCCTCTCTACCACTCCACAACTTTGCATTCCCAGCCATACCAAATCTTTCATATACCCCTTCATTTCTTTCTTCAATCCATCTAGTCATACCACATGCTTCTCTCAAATAGCTCATTACCACAGCCTGAATTCTTGACCTCTGTACTCATGCCATGACCCTGTTTTGGCTGTAGAGGTCAGAGTTGGGAGGACTATGCTGTCCCTTCATCCTCTCTTCACTTTCATACTTACACCTCTACCCTTCATTATTCTATTAAGAGACCCAGTGACTCTTCTACCCTGTACTGCTCTCTCCCTTTTCTCTCCTTCCATATCACCAAACTTACTCAAGACAGCTCCTAAATATTTAAAGTCTCTAAAGTCTCTCTCAATCTTCCAGTCTTTCTTCCTCTATGTCCAAAACACAGTTTAGTACACTTTTTTTTTTTCACTCTATATGGTTTTGCAAAATCTATACTTTCACTCTGTTTCCGATCAAATACCAGTACTTTACTTTTATCTGCATTTACCTTAAATTGCCTATGCTTACACACATAAAAGACAGTCACAACCTACTCCATCTCCTCTTAACTCTCAGCAAACAACACAGTATCATCCGCAAACAGGATTGCTACCAGCAGGCATACCTCACCACCACAATCCATCTCTGCACCCACTTTCACTAGTTTTGCTTTTATCTCTCTTATCACTTCATCCATATAAAAATCAAAATGCCAAAGTGATATCACACATCCCTGCCTCACATCCACATGTATAGCAAAATTTTACCTCAACTCTCTATCCACTCTACTCCTGAAAACGAAGTTCCACCAGAGCACAGATTTCATATTAAGAACTGGTGCACTGGAATGTAAGACATGACCAAAACCTAAAGGCAGAATTGATAATCCTTCCAATGGAAGGACCGGTGGTGTGTCTATCTCCTCAACAAATCATAAGAAGGTTCCAGCATAATGATGGTCCCTTAGGGTTTCTGCTGAAGTATAAGACTGCTCACTGAATTCCCAAAGAACTCAAGGTAACACTGGTTGCACCAGAGGTCTGGTGGAGGTGCCTTGTCCAAGGAAACTGACCAAAAGAATGTACACCTTTACAGCATAATACAAATATTTCAGTGCGATCTTAGTTTCATAACGTGAACTGGTATGACACCGGTTTCAAAGGAGGAACATAAGGAATGTGTCTCCCACTGGAACAGATAGAAGTCCCAATGGAGTGAAGTTAATCCTTAATATCGCCTGCGTGAGGTTTTCAAAAAATGTATGATCTCCTACTGGAGCAGACAGAAGTCCCTGTGGAGCAAAGTTGATCCTTAATATAGCCTGTGTGAGGTTTTGGAAAAACGCATGATCTCCCACTGGAGCAGACAGAAGTCCCTGTAGAGCAAAGTTAATTTTTAATATAGCCTGTGTGAGGTTTTCGAAAAAAGGATATGACAAACCCAGGGAGGACATAGAGTAACAGAAGTTTCATTACCCATTATACTCTATTTTGCATGTACAGTACCATAATCTTTAGCCATGTTACCTTGAACAGTCTTTCACTGGAACTTGTCATGACATATCTTTTGTTGAGCTTGTTTCCTGTCTACAACTGCAAACAGACTTGGCTTAACTAAACTTAATCTTGTTCTCAACTGTCTCTTCATCATTAATTCTTCAGTACATCCTGTCACCCTATGTGATGTGGTTCTGTATTTGAGTAAGAAATTTGCTAGTCTGTGTTTTGTTGAATTTCCAACAGTTGTTTGAATTATCTGCTTGAAAAGTGCTTCCTTTACAAATGATCTCTCAGCTGCACCATTAGAGGCAGGATGATAGGGTGGGTTTAGTACATGCTTTACACCATTGAGTCTGATGAAGTTTTTGAACTCTAATGTGAAAGGAAGGACGATTGTCAGATACTACCTCCTCTAGTATTCCATGTTAAGTGAATATTAATCTTAATTCATCAATGGTGCCACTAGTATTAGCACTATGCATGTGCATAACATCAATCCACTCTGAAGGACTGTCAATTAGTACAAAAAATTTGTCTGCTCCCTTATCATAAAGTCAATGTGTACTCTTTGGAAGGGTAGTTAGGCCACTTTCATGTTTTCAAAGGTGTGGTGGGTGGCATACTCCTAACATTCTGACAAACAGAGCACTCATGTACAATCATTTCTATTTCACCATCCAGTTTAGGCCACAATACAAAACTTCTGGCCAATGCTTTCATATCATATATAACTGGATGTTCAAAATGCAGTTCATTCAAAATCTGCCCTCTAAAATGCTGTGGAATTAACACTAACATACCCCACAATACTTCCCTGTTCTACAGATATTTCACATCTACTTAAATGGTATGGCTGAAAGTCTAAGAATGGACAAATTTCTGGCCATCCATTTAGTGTATATTCCAGGACTCTTCCTAACACATCTTTCTTCGTTTCATGAGTAATCATTCTGGAGGTGACTGGAAAATCTTCTGGTCACAGCATAAACCTTAAGCACTACTCCATCAGTTGATCCACTACATGACGACCTGGATAAAATATCAGCATTGGAATGATCCTCTGAACATCTGTACCGTACCTCTTTTTTTTTTGTTGTTGTTATTGAAGGCTCCAGTCACAGACATATGCAGATAATATCACAGCCCATCTCTGCATTCTGGCTGCAGCAAGTGTAGCAATAGGTGATTTAGGACCTAAAATTGCCAAGAACAGTTTGAGATCAGTTACTTAGACAAATTTCCTACCGAATAAATACTGGTGAAATTTCTTTACTGCAAATATGATGGACAAAGCCTCTTTCTCTATTTGTGCAGAGTTTTTCTTGCTTTGGGTAAGAGTTCTCGACACATATGCAATGGGTCTTTCTTCACCGCTATCCAATATGTGACTTTTGACAGCACCTAATCCATAGCCTGATGCATCACAAACAAGCTTTAGAGTTTTACTGTTATCATAGTGGACCAAAACATTAGTACTAGACAGAGCAGCTTTACAATCCTCAAATGACCTCTGAGTTGCACTGCTTGATTTCCATGGAGTCCCATTCATTTACAGTTTATGCAGAGGGGCCAAAACTAATGAAAGTCCATGCAAGAACCTTGAATAATACTGTATCATTCCCAGGAAAATTTTCAATTCACTGATTTTTTTGGAGCAGGTAAATTTAATGTCTCTTACTTTATCTTCTGGTCTCAGCCCTTCTGCATTCACTTTGTAGCCAAGATAAGTTACTTCTTTCGCTAGAAATGAACCTTTGCTCTTGTTCAGCCTGACATTTTGTGCAAGCAATCTTTCACATACCATAGCTAGGGTTTTGACAAGATTTTGGATGGTACTGTCAACAACAAGGACATCATCCTGAAAGCATAGCACATTTGGAAGACCCACAAGAATTTTGTCCATGATGCACTGAAGTAACTTTGGTGAACTTTTAACCCCATAAGGCAACCTTTAAAACTTATACAATCCTTTATGAGTGTTGATGGTAAGGTACTGTTGACTTTCAGCATCAACACTGACTTGAGCATATGCCTAGGACAAGTCTAGCTTAGCAAAATTGGTTCCACCTGTCAGTGCAGCAAACGAATCTTGAGAAGTGGGTAAGGGATATTGGTCATCCTCAACAGCTTGATTAATGATAACTTTATAATCACTACATAATCTAACAGATTTATCAGTAACTCCCTCACTCACAAGTCTGTCTAATTCCTTCTCCACCTCACCTTTCAGTGCATAAGGAACAGGTCTAGACTTAGCATATATAGGTGTAACATTTTACCATTGGTGATATAAGCCTCAAACCATTTATACCTTCCTGTCCCTTATCAGATATCATCTAATATTGTTCAAGCAATTCCTCAAGACCTGGAACACTGTTACACACTTTAACACTACATATCTCCTTTCAATCCATCTTAAGCTCACACAACCAGTTCTTACCTAAGTTGGTCTATTTACATAACTAGTTACAATCAATGGCAAGTACAAATTCTGATTTTTGTACTTTACCTCACACTCAAGCTTCCCTTAGGTTCAAAATCTCTCTCTCCAGAGTGGGTTCTTAACCTAACACCTGAGTCTTCTAATGGCAAATGTGCAAATAACCTCTCATACATATCTTTACTCATTAAAGAAAAATCAGCAGCAGTGTCTATTTCCATGGTTACTGGTGTATCATTAATGCACAAGTCCACATTATACCTATGTCCAACTTTTCCTTCATGACTTGTGTAAATAGTAAACACATGGGCACTCTCATCATTATCAAATTAGAAAATCACCAACACTCCCTTTAATATTATTTTCCATTTTCTTCTCAGCACCTTCATTGACATTTACTCTACCTTTACCACTTCTGGCAAGGGCTGTACAGGCAGAAGCAATATGTCCAATATGCTGGCAATTGTAACATCTTGAATTTTTGAACTTACAATTAAAGCTTTCATGTTTCCCTAGGCATCTCTTACATTCTAAATCAGTATGTGTTCCTTGTTGTGTCGCAGAATTCTTCCTTCTAACTACAGTCACTTGACACACTGAGCCACTTCTGCCAACTTATTCACCACTAATATTTGGAGCAAATTCTCTGGTGTTTTTCTCTGCTAGTTCCATGCTTGTAGCAATCTGACATGCCTTTTCAAAACTTAAATCAGAAATGTTCATTAACTTAATCTGTATTTCTTCATAATTCAGACCTATCACAAACCTGTTTCTTAGAGATTGGTTCAGAACCGTCCAAAATTATAGTGAAAGGATAACTTCTTCAAAGCAACTACATAATCATTTACTGATTCATCTTTCCCTCTATCTCTTGTGCCAAATTTGTAACTTTCAGCAATCTCAAGTGGAGCAGGATCAGAATGTTGTTGCAGAGTCTTGGTAATCTGAATTAGTGTAACATCTCTGGGTTTGGCTAAGGCAAGCAAATTGACCAGAGTAGAATAAAGATTAGCCCTTAACTCTGTCAAAAAGATTGCTTTCCTTTTTGCTTCAAGGACCTTCTTCTTCTGAGCATCACCCCCATCATCCATTAATTCATTTGCCAATAAAAAGAGGTCCATTTTCTCACAATATGATGTGAAATTCTCCCTGTCTGCATTGTACTCCCTACTCGTCGGATGTATCCACTGATGCCAGCCATTGTTGCCCTATTCACTGAAGCTCTCCACATTAAGAGAAGCTTTCCCTTCAGTGGTCGCTATCCTCTCTTCAAGGGCATCACCAGCACCTTGTATATTCCGCCCTCATCAACATCTGTAATATCTTACAAACGGGAGAATGGGAAGCCACACACAAACTCTTCCTCAGGTGGTTCATTTCCGAGTGCTCGTACCATGGGCTTAATACATTATGATTATAAAGGCCTAAATACATTATAACTCTGGTAAGAATAATTCAACTAATAATTTATATATATATATTTATTTATATATCTATCATACTTGATTGCTGTTTCCCGCGTCAGCGACGTAGCACCAGGAAACAGATGAAGAAAGACCCATTCACCCACATACACACATACATACATACATACATGCACATATATGCACAGTACATACATATACATACCAACATATACATATATACATACATATACGTACACATGCATATACACATATACATATGTATATATTCATACTTGCTTGCCCCCATCCATTTACATATACATAAATAGAGGAAAAATCCTCACTTGGACCTCTTCTCTGTTCCTTCTTTAGGAAAAGTAAAAACAGGAGGGGAGGATTTCTAGCCCCCTATTCCTATCCCTTTTAGTCGCCTTCTACGACATAGGGGAAATACATGATAAGTAGTATTTCTCCCCTATCTCCAGGAATAATATATGTATTATTAATTCTATTTATTTTATCTTACTTTATCATACTTGATTGCCGTTTCCTGCATTAGCACCAGGAAACAGACAAAGAAAGACCCATCCACTTCCATACACAAACTTTACCTCACACTATACATACTTGTGTTTGTCACAACATTATCGTCTCTGAAGACCTTTATTCTATTTGTGCTTATAAACTTATCAATGATCTTTCTCCAGTACGATTTGTCATGGTGAACATCTATATTCATTTACATTTACTGTTGCTGCATCAAGCTAATACTTATTCATTCCCATTTTATATGCTTTAGTGATTTTATGATATAACGACCTGACAGACCTGAATTATTTACTTTTATATCTGAAAACAGTTCCATGTCATTTGTAAAAATATGATCTGTCATTTTGCCCCTTCTTGTCAGTTTGTGTTTACCTGCACAAGGTAGAATGAATCACTTAATTCATCATTCGTTGTAGCTGATTTCTTTCATCTGCTGATCTCTTATTCTTTCCTTTGTAATTGTATCTGCATTCATGATCTATTCCACTTTCATACCATTCAATATTTTAGAGGCTGAAGTCACCAGGCCATATTACTGGTTTAGGTTTCTCTAATCCACCAAAATTTCTTCAACTTTTGTTAAACTATTTGTTAGTCATTTGGTCTTGTTTTTGGTGTTTTGCATGACACTAAATTTATTGTGTTTATAGCTGGTATCTGTTACACCCTATAAATGTTTCCAATTGTTTGAAGTTTCTTTCGTCTTCGCTTTTTCATCTACCTAAGTTTCTAACATCAATCAGGATCATGTTGTTATCCTTTGTGCACTCAATGATGTAATTCATTTTGATTCTATGGTTCTCATTTATGAGACTATGTTTATATATATTATCTTCCAAGAATCTTCAATTTCTTTTTTAGTTCTAAGCTGGCTTCAGGCTATTGTGTCTTCCCCCATACTGTTTAACTTCTCATGTATAATTACTTCGTTTCCATTTCTAAAAGAGGTGTTTTTAATCGCAATTACATCGAATGATTTTTTTAATACTCTATTCCCACATTTGCTTAAACTTCCCATGTCTTGTGTGTGTGTGTGAGAGAGAGAGAGAGAGAGAGAGAGAGAGAGAGAGAGAGAGAGAGAGACTTACCAATGACAAGATTTTTTTCCAAAATGGCAGGGCCAACAAGTAGAGCTCATTGCAGGTCTTTCTTGATTAATAATACTGTTCTTTTCTATGAAGCAAGAAAAGAAATAGCAGAGCTGAAGGATGTGAAGGAATGCAATGTTGAGTCATCAGCATATGAATGCATTTGAGCACTTATATAGGAGAAAGGAAATTGTTGATCAAAAAGCAGAAAAAGTGTAGGAGACAGGACAGAACTTTGAGGGACACTGCTGTTGGTGGAGAAAGGGGGAAAGGCTGATTCATCAACAAAAACAGAGATAGATCAACTAGAGAGGAAGCTAGATATATGGGAGCAAAATGAGGGAGGGAAACCAAGAGAGATGAGTTTAGAGATGAGACCCCAAAACCACACCCTGCCAAAAGCTTTGGATATAGCAAATGCAACAACATGGGTTCCCAAAAATCTTTCAGGGATGATGACCAGACTTTAGTAGATAGGAAAGAATATCAACAGAGGATCTCACCTTACAGAATCCATATTGGTGATCAGAGAGAAGACAGATAATCAAGATGTCTGAGGACATGGGAATTATGGATGGATTTAAAGACTGGAAAAGGCAGATGTCGCAGCCACAGGACAATAGTTACAGGGATATGAATAGTTGGTCACACTTCTTAGAGATGGGATGTAACAACAAATGCTTCCAAGAAGAAGGAAAAGTTTTGGTAGTTTTGGTTTTTTAACAGAAATGAAACTGATAAGCAAGCCCAAGTGTAAGTTCAGAGGTACACCCTTTCAGTACAAAGGGATAAAAGCTATTAGGACCATAAGACATGCTTGTGTCCTGGGAAAGGAGTGCATTTTTTGGAAAGTTCAAGAAGAGATTACGTGGAGGAGAATAGGATTAGTAAGAGAAATGTCAAGGGGTGAAGGAATGTTAGAGTCATCCAAGGTTGTGTTTGAAGAGAAACAAGAGCCAAAGGGATCTGCTTTGTCTACAAGAGAGACAACTATAGTGCCATTAGAATGAAAAGTGAAGCAAAGGTACTGCAACACAAGTTGGTAACAATGCCCTTAGCTAAAGACTGGATGAAGGGGAGAGGTTATCACACTTCCTTTGCATTACATAATTATCTATTCCAATGATGTTTCTTATTTCTCCTGGTAGTGTATTAAATGGCTATCAAGCTTCCTGGCTGGGCTCCCATATATTTTTGTGATTTATTTTTGGCATGTTCCATGGTATTCCTGTAGATTAAATAACTGTATCTTCCCTGTTGAGAAACCTTCAGGTTCAATGCCCAAGACAGAGATAGTGCAAAGTGCTTATTCTACAACTTGCCTGATTTACAATAATGTTGATTTTTGCAGCCACACATTTTCCAGAAAAAATACCTACCTACAAGCAGCTAGGATAAAATTTTGCAAATGGTTAGGGCTACTGTATGATGCTCACCTGGTATGAGCTATTAATAGGTATTATCAAAAAAATTCTTTTCAAAAAAATATATACTAAATCCTGAAACTATGGCAGCTTATTACCTGCAGACCATCATGGTCACTGGAGATCTGAGAGAGGTGGTGGGCGAGGCGTGATATCTGCTCTTCATCGTGGTCTATGTGAGGATGTGCAGCAGGGGTAGATGCTGCCACCCCGACACAGCCCACCACACCTCCCACCCCACCTGTTCGGTATACAGATGCTGCCGGGACTCTCATGTCTCCCTTCACACCGCCACCCTGCAAAAAGTCACCTAATATTAACTAACAGAAGGAGCTTTTGTCTTACAATCAATCTGCAAATATGGTCTATTTACTGCTGAACTTCTTAGTAAATAATACAACTTGGCAATTCCTCTATCAACAAATATATAAATATAAAGATAAATGGCCTACATGCTGAAAAAGGCTCAGTGACTGAGAATACATGTTTAAAAAGAAAAAGGAGCATACATAAATATACATGAGTGAGGGGGTAAGTGGTGGGCAGGGACTGGATCATGTACTAATTGACAAGTGTTGGATATCAATATGCTCGGAGGGGCACTTCTTGGTGGACACAAGTGTTAAAAGTTGAAATTGGCTTCTATAAATACAGAAAATGATATGGGTATCAACACATGAGTGAAAGTGAGTAAGCTTGAAATACAGGCTTGTGTGTGGAGATACTAAGAAAGACAGGGTAAGGCTTAAGAGGAAAGTAAATGAAAATTGGGGAGTGGAAAAGGAATAGAAGGTATTCAGGAAAGAGGGTTTAAATATGTATGCATTTGAGAAAGGGATGAGGAAGCTAAGATGCTACTGAAAGAGAAAAGAGAGGTTCATGGGTGCTACATACAAGATAGGAGTGTGAGTGATTGGGAGATGCACAACAAAGTACGAGAGGAGTCAGGAGCAAGGTGCAAGACCTAGAAAAGATGGCAACTGAGCAGTGGCACTTTTGCAGTAGCAAACCTCAAGATAAACATGAAAATGTTTTGGAAGAAGGTGAACATATTAAGGAAAACAAGTGAACCAATGGGAAATTCAGTGAGGGGAGCAAATAAGGAAGTGGTAACAGGTAAAAAAAAGATGTGAAGAGGAGATGGACTGAAAATTCTGACTGAAAATAGGCAGTGTTCGTGTGCACAAAACGTCGCATGTATTGCAAGAATAAAATGAAAATGAATACAGGGCATTCAATTCACTCTTTACTGGATAAAGCAAAATGTGTGGAGAAAAAACTGAAAACACCAACAAAAAGGGTCACATCAATGCCTCATGGGACAAGCTAGAGAAAGGGATGCATGCCATGAGCTGCTGGATTAACAAAGACCCTTTTTCTGTTTCATTCATTTTTCATCCCGCATCTGCCCACCCACACCTTAGAATGGGGCACAAGAACCTCACTCAGCAAGTAAAGGCTTGGATACTTGCCGTGACGGAGGCAAAAAGGAGATTTGTCAGCGCACTGGGGTAAGCAAGTCAACCATATACAGCCTCGTTGCAAAATCCAAAAATATCCCCCAAGGTGAAGTTCCACCTCGTAAATCTGTACCAGGATGTCTCAGAAAGACTTAAGCAACTACTAACGAGCTTATCAAAAGGCAAGTATTGATAAAGCCATGCATCACAGCAAGACAATTGAAGCAAGCCTATCCTACCCTCCTCGTAAGTGTTGCAGAATGCACCATTCAAGAGCGCTGCCAGAAACACCTGTACCTGCCTCTTTGTTACCCTACCAGAAAACCCCTACTGACTCACAAGATACGTGATGCTCATCTCAGTTTTGCAAGGAACTAAAAACATTTCACTGTTGTGGACTGGAGAAGGGTCTTATGGAGAGAGGAATCTACTTTCCAGTGTAGTGCAGTGAGGCTTGGCAGGTTGAGACGTCCCTCACACATGAATCCCCTTGACCCCAGTTATGTGCAAATGACTGTCAAACACCCAGGTTCAGTCATAACTTGGGGTTGCTTCAGTAGAGAGTTTAGGCATGGGGGAATTCATGTGCTCCCAAGAACATCACATTGAGAGAAGACCTCTACACTGAAGTTTTTCGTGATCACATGATGAATTTTTATGAAATCCACAGTTGCAACTTCTTTATACAAGACAGAGTATCTTGTCACAAGGCAAAGGTCATAAAATGGTTGTTAGACAAGCAAATGAACGTCCTTCAATGGGCTGGAAATTCTCCAGACCTGAATCACATCACGGAGTAATGGTCTCACAAGAAGCTTAAACATCAAGAAAGGAACATCTCTTCAATTTCTCACATTCTTGAAGCAATCTCAGACATCTGGTTGAACAGAATTGACCTTGATTACTGTAAAAACCTTACTACTTCCATGCCACAACACATACAAGCTGTTTTGAAGGCACATGGTGGCCACCCTAAGTACTAGAATAAAGAAAATGAAAGTTTTTCTTTTTTCTTATACCCATTCTTCAGACTTTCAGTGGGTAATATATATATATATATATATATATATATATATATATATATTATCCCTGGGG
>JAYMFT010098112.1:0-13837 GCA_038088735.1 Panulirus argus | reverse complement strand
AGGCGACTAAAAGGGGAGGGAGCGGGGGGCTGGAAATCCTCCCCTCCTGTTTTCATTTTTCCAAAAGAAGGAACAGACAAGGGGGCCAAGAGAGGATTTTTCCTCTAAGGCTCCATCCTCTGTTCTTAACACTACCTCACTAACTCAGGAAATGGCGAATATATATGGAAAAAAATAACAATAATAATAATAACAATAATTATAATAATAAAAATATCCCTGGGGATAGGGAAGAAAGAATGCTTCCCACATATTCCCTGCGTGTCGTAAAAGGTGACTAAAAGGGGACGGAGCAGGGGGGGCTGGAAATCCTCCCCTCCTGTTTTACTTTTCCTAAAGAAGGAACAGAGAATGGGACCAAGTGAGGATTTTTCCTCTAAGGCTCAGTCCTCTTTTCTTAATGCTACCTCACTAATGCAGGAAATGGCGGATAAGTAGGAAAAGGAATAATAATAAAAATATCAATAATAATAATAGCAACAATATTAATAATAATATTATCATTAATAATCATATTTTGCATTAACATGAATATCATTAACTCACCTTGCATTCCACAATGCTTTCATCATCTTCACATGTCTGATAAATCTCATCTACTGCCTGCTGCAAATTTCGAAAGAGGAACCCCCAGTGACGGGCACGTAAACCTTCAATAACAAAGTTTAATTAATAGGGAACCAGGCCCCTTTCACCTATGAACAAATCAAACCTACACAATGGTAAGGTTGTGAGTTTGAAATAAATTGCAAGCAAACATCATATGATGTGAGGTTAGTTGACCATGTAAGAAATAAAAGTGAAAAACCATGGTGTGCTAGTAAGTGGCCTGCTTGAGAAGGCTAACCTCAGTGTGCTGAAACAGTTCAGACATTTGGAGAGGATGAGCAAGGGATGACTTACTCCGAAGTTCTCTGTCTGAAGTGGAAGGTGCATGGGGAACGGGGAGACTAAGAAGGAGATGGAAGAATGGAATGAAATGAAAGACGCTTTGAAGTAACATGGCCTAAAAAATCAAGAGGTGTGACATGTGTATGGAATAGAATGTATTGGATTGATATGGGATGCAAGGGGTGACATGCTGTCAATGGGATGAACTACTGAGTATGAAATGGTCCAGGAAAACTGCAGAACATTCTTTTGGGCTTGGCTGTAGATGATGTGCTGTGGTTTTGTTGTACTATCTATGACTGCCAGAAAGCAGATGTGAGCAATGGGACCATGACTTATCTTTTCTTGGCATTACCTTGCTATGGCAGGAAACGGTAAACAACTATGAAAAAAACTCAAGTACTGAATATATGTATGCAACAACAGCCTTAGGACTACAGAACTTACCATGGCATCATATATAAGATTAACAAATAAAAGAGGACAATGACTGAAATAAGAATGTGTGTTAAAAACAACTATAGGAAATGTACAAAGACAGGGTAAATAACTGTGTGTTAACATGAATAACTGTGATGTACAAAATGTAATGACTGGAATTTCAAGATACTGCCACAGTATGCTAAGAAACGCAATGAACATACACATCTGAACAGAATACTCTGCATCAATGCAGATAAGAGGGTTTAATGGATGCTGTTCGATTATAATGAGACTAATTCACAAACAAGCATTAATCACTTACTTGCTTGAGGATCACGGCCAGCTGACGCTGATCTTGGCCGTTTGTCTTGCTTAGGTCCACGTCGTGGAGCTGTTTCTGCCACCCGTTTCACCTCTCGATGACGAACAACTGTTCATATTTCATTACAGTTACACACTTTTTTTTCAGCATGAGCTATACTATACTGATCTTCATTATTCTACCTTCAATGGGCAATAAATCACATTCAGGTACATTATTACTTAGGATCAATCATTGAATTCAATTATCATCACCTAGCTAACTCTTAAACTGCTTTCCTGATACAAACAAACTCACAGGAATGATATCCTTGGAATCACTCTACTGATGGTGAGAAAATCTAGGTAAAAGGAATTAAGGTTCAGCAGAGTTTAAATATAAACATAATCTACATATATAAACTCTTCCACTTTCTGCACTTACAACGAGGTATGGGTTCAGGATGTGGATGCATTAGTACACAGACTATACAGTATGTGCCTAATCCATCTAAAGAAATTGGAAGTGGAGTAATGACAATTAATAGACATTTCTCAGCTTTGTAAGTGGATGCCATGTACTTAATAAACAACAGCACATACCAGATTCAGCCTGTGGTGGGTCCTGAAGAGGTAAGGAATAAGCCACAAGATTACGAGCCTCCCTTCCTTCCTCTTGAAGGCGCGCCTTGACACGCTCCACAACCTCATCCTGAAACCATAGCCCATTAAGGCATCTTGCATTAGAATTATAAATAAACATCTTAATTGTTATGTTTCGTATAGATTTCAGATCAAAGAATCACTATAAAAAACATTAAAATCTAACCATCATGTAATTTTGTGCTTTACAAGAAAGATGCCTTACAAAATCTTACATCAATCTTTGACATCTTGTTATTTCATTTGAAAAAAATTATCCAAATATATTTCATTTTTTCATACCTAAATACTATTACCATATTAGCAAGGTACCACCAGAACCTAAAAACATTAACCTCATATGCATACACCCAATCTTTACCTGTCATATGTAACATAAAATCAGAAAAAAAATGGACAGAAAGACCTTGGAGTAAAAATGTCTGAAGACCTCACACTTTGGGAACACAACACAGCAATATTTGCCTCTCCCAAAAATATGGCAAGCTGGATTTAAGGGCATTTTAAGAAATGGGAGGATCAACCTTTCCAAGAAAATAATATTCTCCAGAATAAAAATACTATACTACAGTATCCTGACATCACCTTTTAGGGCAAGCAATATTGTAGAGTTAGATTGCAAGGATATTTCAGAAGGATCTGAACTACTGTAAACAAACAAAACACTGATACTATACTCTCTGGAGTGGAGATGGAAGAAGTATACCATAATTTCCACTTGGAAAATTCTTGAACGCATGGTTCTAAACTTACACTAAAAAAAGTTTTCTATTAGTATAATAGGCATGGAAGTCTTAGTAAAGTATTATCGCTATTCAGAAGGTGTAGCAAACCAAATATGAAGGCATTTTTAAACATCTAAGGCACAAGACTTTTTAACACACAACCTCAAACCATCAGAAATACTATGAACGGTACAATGGAGAAATTTAAGAAGGCCCTGGATAAATACTGTATCTACATAGCGACCAAACCAGCCAGGCTGTGGTGGTTGCATAAACCTGCAGGCCACAGGTCCAAAAGTATGGTCAACCACTGAATCAACACATCTTGGCCTCAGGCCAAACTATGGGTTCGAGGGGAGCTTAGATTTAAGACACCGTAATGCCACAAATCATCAAAAGCTTTGGATATATGAAGGACTAAAACATAACATTCTTCAAAATCTCAGTGACGATGACCATTCGTTATGCAATTACAAGGTACACTCTGATTAACAGTGATAGGGGAAACATAGTAGACGATGGTGTCTTGCACTTTGTTAAAGGTCATTTTAATCTCACACTGATAAATGCTAAAGCTACTGAAAATGTTTAAAAGGCCCCCAGCACAGACACAAGAGGTAGATGTATGGTTTTATGATAAGTCAGCAGAAATCTATATTGAACAAGATTCATTTTCTTAAAAGGACATGGAATAATGTACAAATCAGAATGGTTGCAAGAGGTGCTATGAATAAGTTTAAGAACAGTATTATTAACTATTTCACTTCAAATCCATGACTTACATTAATAACTTTGTATTTTCATAGGAACCAAATCCAAATACAGACTGAGCATCCCTAGTCCGAAAATCAGAAATCCAAAGTGCTCCACACCTAAACACAAATCATTTCATTGTATTAATGAACTTTCATATTCTTTTTTTCTTTACTGTTAAGTACTTATGTGTGAATATGTGTAAGAAAATGATTGCTTATCAGTGGCATATAAATTCAGAGTCAGGAATGAAGGTGATGCTAAACAACCACACGTTGTCCATATGGGCAGATGAGGTTGTGATACCTTAGCTTTCTGATCTTTCATTGTTACACAAACTTTGTTTCATGCATAAAATTATTAAAAATATTGTACAATTTTACCTTTAGGCTAAGTGTATAAAGTATATATGAAACATAAATGGATTTTGTGTTTAGCCTTGGGTCCCATCCCCAAGATATCTCATTATGTATATGCAAACATTCCAAATCCATAAAAAATCCAAAATCCGAGACACTTCTGGTCCGAGGCATTTTGCATAAGGGATACTCAACTTGTACATAAATTTACCCAAGTCTCCATACATAAAATCTGATTATATGTAGTGTACCAAAGTCCATGCATGATGCATCAACTGTCCTTGGACACAATGTTATAAATTTTCTTTATCTACTAAAGGAACCAGAATATGAAGATAATCTTGCCTGAGAATCCGAAATGTGGCTGTCACTGTTTCCTCCTTTCATGATGCCTGGTGTTAAATGACCATCTGGAAAATGATGTAAAAAATACATTATTTCAATAAAACACTGTGAATTGCATTTAGATGTTTGCACATGGGATTGATATTAATGTTACTCTTTGCCAGTAAATGTTAGTTACAATTAAAATCTAACTATGAAACCTGACTCCATCAAATCTAATGGGTCAAGTTATGAAAGCCCCTATCCCTGGCTAAATGTTGAGTTTTCAAAAGGCTTAATTTCCTACAGCCTCCATTTCCGACACCCTCTCATAATACAGTACAGTAATCTGTAAAGCTGCAAAGCTCTTAGAGATTAATAGATATTAATGATGAAAACCCTTATAATTATACATGCTTGTGAAAATAAATCTTCCAAAAATACCACACATCTCACTTTGTATACCTGACAGTACCTCTGGCATATCTCATATGCCTACCAGTGGAACAGCATAAATTACTTGGTGCATGACAAACAAACAGTCTTTTACTAGAGTAAGTTATACATCCTTTTGTCAAAAAAAATCACAAAATACGACATTCTTTATAGATTCTTAGAGAATCTCCAGCATACAAAATGTACAGAGGATAAAAGGACTGCCATAGCAAAAGTTAAAAGGATAAAAAAAAATGGCTATGTATCAGTCATCACACCTATCAATATATCTGAGTTGATAGTGTTTCCCAGTGGTACCTTAGTATTTACACTGACCAGAATAGAAGTGGCAGAGCATGTATCGAAGCATTAGTTCCTTTATTCTCCAATGGTATGTATAGAATAGATTACAAGACAAAGAGCATGTTTTTGAGCATTATTCTTTTTTATACTACTACAAACGGTAAGTTGAAAGTCAGAAGGGTTATAAAGTTTTGGGAAAACGTGGAGTTAAAAAGGTAAAAGTCTGCAAAACATGTCAAGCAATTACCAAAAACCTTACAAGAATTCATTTAACTTCCCCGAGTAGCTTAAATTTACTTTAAATTTCATTGTCATAATAGGTGTATATAGAGGTTATTCTTGTCTCCTCCAAGATGCTTCAAGGTCAAACACATATATTTATGGAATCCACTTGTATAGACAAATACATGGGTATAAGAATAAAAATCATAAGGGGTTATGGTATGCAAAAGTAGCTGAAACAATTCTCCAAATTAAAATATACCAATACAATTTTCGTCTGCTTCAAGAGTCCAACTTTGTATGTGCGACATCAGCACATCTGGCAGTGGAATACATTTCTGTGTCTATGCAAAAAAACAAAGCAAGAACAAGCAGCTTTGTGTAACACATACAATAATACTCGTATTCTTCAAATGACATCCCGTCAAATAAATACCATATGATAGGGAAAGATACGTGAAGTTTATCCTGGTTCAGTTCATTCCTAAATGTTTTACTCATTTATACTTTTTTTTTACTTATTTTTCCAGAGCGTCAACGTCTTCCCACCTGTCAATATATCTTTTGCGATGAATACGAATGATGCTCTAAATCACACTCTGCTGCTCTCATGCTGTTCACACTTAACAACACTAAAAAATAGCATAAAACTGATTCCAATTGTAAAAGAAAGACGGAGCTGATATGGAACTTTACCGAAAAATTATCATAAAGACTCTCCCAAAATATTTTTGTATTCTACAAACATTACACTACAACTGCAAAGAAAATGTTTTTTACTCCAGAGGTGTAGCACTATTAAACTTCCACTTAACCATGTCAAGTTACAATAAACACTGAAAAAGATATTTTGCATTAGCATCAATAAACAATCTTCAAAAATACGTAAAATGACTTAGTGCTATCAATATTACCCTTCAAGACATATCATTACATGGGGTTACTGAAATAGTAATTTAAGACTTACAGAGATCCACCTGAGGAAAAACTTTACCCATAAAGCTTCATCAATTATCTATCCATATAAAATAAACGATTAGTATAATTTGGTCATTCTAATATATCAAAACTTTGATCTGCCCTCCATACGGTCATGGGACATGTCCATGATTCAGTAATCTTACTCGTTAGAATCCTACAATTTCCATTTCTTCCAAGTCCTCCCATTTTTCTTCTGAGTTACATACATTATAATAACCTTCCTATAACATTAGGTATAAAATAGTTCACAACACTTCCTCGAGATATGTGAGGAAATAATGTCTCAAAATGTAAAGACCTGTATTGAACGTTTGCAAACTTAAACCTGTCTGCAATAGGGCCTTAAGAAGATAGTGACAACTGTTACATCTAAATTACTTACTCAAACGGAAAACTTTGCCATGTTCGACCCAATATCATGTCTTCCAATGTTTGTATTGATGCAACACATTAAAGGCGCAAAAACAACAATTCCAGGCCAGCCGCGACCTTCAGCCACTCACTCCAACATTACCCTGCTACATCATGGTCCACTACTCACTAATTACATTTCACTGGCACTACTGCCCATTATATTACGCCAGACTCACGTTTGTTGTGACGAAAATGTCTCGTTTTATCTTATGTATTATTAAGAGGACGGAAAATAAGCGCCATGGGTCTTATGCCTATACACTCAGGCGCCAGACATTGGCTCCCCCTTGAGTCATGAGCTGACACAATGTTTTACTTTCATATTTTCTGCCTTGGTGAAATATTTATTTAAACACCTACCAATGAACTAATTCTATTACATTTCTGTGCTTAAATCGTACACATTAAGTACTGTATTTAATAAAATTTGACGTGGAATATATTCTATTATTGTATTATAATCCTGATACAGTAAATACTATCATATAATGTTAACTGCGTATTTTCAAAATTTACATATATACGTAAATATATTTAAAGAATAAATATAATAGATAGTTTGATTTTTATCTAAGGTAGAATGAAATATTTCTTAGCGGTATTTATCAAAGATTTTACAAATAAATCCACAGAATGTGATCAGGAAATATTGTATTTATTCATTTCATTGTTGGCGCCTAAATGACGGGTCTTCCAGCACACAAATTTGGACACAACACTGTGAAAGCACAATGTTAAAAAATACTCAAAACTTTGTGGTAATTCTGATGGTAAGTTGCTATACCTCTCTTTCATTACCATAAATGGTTATATCTGTGCTATTTTTAACGCCTGGAGAGGACTGCTAGTCCATGCGCGATGATTCTGTGCTGGATTCAAAACTGGCCATGGCTGTATGGGATTTAAGGTTAAAAATCTTGACCCTTTTGCACCCATCCCTTTCTATAATTAGTTCAGCAGTGTCAAAATCCATATGTACCAGTACATGGGTATACTGGGCCAGAAGACACTTACTTTTGTCTCGGACTATTTCCGCCAGTGATCCTGATCATTGCAAATTTTCCATTTATGAAATCAGATGCTCTTTACGAAGGAAATGTGTTGACAGCCCCCTCAAGTAATTTTTCCCTGGCCCTGCACATCCAGTTTCCCCTTCCTTTTCCTACCGATAACGCTACTTTTCCTCGTATCATTTTACGTTATTGAATTTTTTTGATCATTCCTCTCCAAGATTTCCCCATCTGTGTTATGGCACACGTCTAATCATACTCCTCTCTCTAAGGGAGAACAGTACCCATTTTTCGTGTTCTAAAGGAGTGCGCCGGTGTTACTTGTCCCTTCTCGTCTAATTTGCCTCTTTACTTATCCCTTCTCGTCTAATTTGCCTCTTCCTCAGGATAACGCTCTCCGTCCTAATGGTATGTCAACACTAGTCCATTTTTGCTTTTCTTTTCCGTCGGAGCCCCAAGTTACGGACAAAAGCCTACATTAAGGCTGGGCTTTAATTGAGACATAGACTTATGAAAAGGAATAAGAAGAGACAAGGGAAAATATTTACGAATTTTGGAGGAAGTTAAAAACGTGTCTTTCAAAATGTACCAGGTCATAAGTTATTGGGAAAGTCACGAGACGGTAGAGAGTTCCAAAGCTTCAAGGTGTAGGGAAAGAAAGTTATCAAAACGGCCTACCCTTGAGTTGCTACAAAGTAGTCATGCGACTTAGCAGCTTGCCAACTATCGCTAGGTATAGCTTGTGGTGGGGGAACACAAGCTGCCAGCTCTCGGAGGCAAAAACAAACCTAACTCAGTGCTATGTAGCCCAGAAAAATTGTGGGAAGCGGGGTAAGTGGAATCTTACGGTGATTTCAGAAAATGTACAATGCACAAAAAAAAAAAATCCTGGAGCGATTAATTTTCTCACTTCGTTCTTCACGCGTTAATTTTTTAAGGGTTAGTGTGTTATTGGCTAGCTTGATTCCAGTCACTAGTATGACTGGAGTACTTTTTTTCTTATTCGGAATATAGTAAAGTACAAAAGTAAATAAAAAAAAAACGCTATGTATTTTAGAAGCATAAATGGACGCAGCTGAGATGCGCGTTGGCCAGGGCGTGGGACTTGGGTTAAACTGTGGGTTAGGCGTGAGACCGTATGTACACACAGGACATGTAAAGTACGGGTCAGCCTTGGGTACCCAATGAGCTCCGCTCCACTTCGCCACAATCCACTATGAACTTCATGGTGAAGGATAGTAATGTGTGCTGTAGTATCTGTGCTGGTAGACTAATCCAGAACCCTTGAAACATCCGATATGCCAAAGTGTGACTACAGAATGGACTCTGATAAGCGGAAGAGTTTACGGTGGTGTTTTGTCTCAATATCTTGAGGACGACTGAGCAAACCTGAAGTATGATGGCCTGCCTCCTGACTTGACCCACAATGGTCAGGTCAAGAGCCAGGTCATCATTTCAAAGGTTAGCAACGTAATGCTTTTGTGTACAGCCTTGTTCAAGGGGCTTAGTGTTGTGAAGTGCCATATCCTGGTTTTAGTGTGGAACATTTTGAACATTTGAGGGAACTTTTTAACCAGTGAAAGAGAGCATATTTTTTTTTCAAGTGGAAATTAGTCACTTAATAAGTTGGATATTGTAACAAGGTGAGAACGGAAATTTTTTGAAAGCATTGCAAGCGATGTCATTTGTAAACTGGAAAAGCACGCATATAGAATTTGATGGACTTAATGAAAGGCCAAAGTAAAGGTATTAACACTGAAGGCAACCTGGCCAGTAATGTTGCCTGAGACATGATCATGGGATGCTTTTGCCACCAAGGCCGTCATGTTCAGCTACACAGTTCAGGGCTAGTGTGAGATACGGAGAGCGGTATCTTATGTATCTGTTTGAGTCAGATGAGTTAACACGAAAGTACATCACCTTAACCCTTTGAGTGCCACGACTTGACCTCTTACGACAACTGGAGGGCAAAGTCATGGTACTTTGGAAAATTAACTGCTTCGTGTTGGAAGGTTAAAGCAGATGGCTTTTGGCTTCCACTTGTGAGTGCATGTGATGAGTTGCATTGTGTGTGTCCTCATTGTCATTTAAATGAAGTATTGGAAGAGAGGACCTAGGGAGTGTCTTATGGAGTAAACAAGTTACAGGCACACGCACCTCCCTGAAGCAGCAGTTCCACTCGTATGTAATAGGGCATATCAATGCATTTTCACATTAGGGAATGTAGTGCTATTTGAGCGTCTTGCTAGGTTGATTAATGCCATGAAGAGAGTACGACGGTGCAGCTCATGGGTATACATAATTGCCTGGTGGTCAAGCAGGGATTTTTTTTTTCCTTTAGGCTGGGTTTAGGGGGAATTTCCCTGTTCTAATCTTCTCCCAGACAAAAATAACTTATACCTTCTTTTTCTTTATCATACGAAACCTTTAGTGGGAATAGCTAATCTCAACAACTGACTCGAATAGCACTCTCCATTTTTCAATATTGATTACAGTAACCTCTGAATCACTTGTTGGGAGAGAGAGAGAGAGCTGCCCCTGAACCATGAGACGTTCTTAGACGAAACTGCTCTTTCTTTGTCAGCTGAATATGATAGTCCCTCACCTCACACAGTCTGTGATATCGTCTGTTGGACACTTAATTTGCGGGACCATGTGATAATTGTTCCTGAATTACATCAGCTGAAACGCTTAACTCCCCTGCTGTCTGTGAAATGCACAAATCAGTTAATGGAACAGTTGAATTTGGTCTCAGACGCTTTCCTTGTTTCCCGGAGAGTAGATTTGCGTAATTGCTGCCTTAGCATTGTTGAGTATCAGGTGCAGAGAAAATGCATAATTTCATGGTCAAACGTTGTAATCGGTACCACGCTCTCTCGAAGTGGATACCAGCAGCAAAACTCTGCTTACTCTACATATACCTTGTATTCGTAACAACCGATCTTTTATTTGACTAGTGACTTTTAATGTGATGGTTAACAACTGTCCTTTTAACTCGGACACTGAGGGATGGATTTACAAAGTTGCCTGTTGTCAACGCCACTGCGAAGGGAAGGAACTCAGACTCCACATTAGCCCTGTCACCAGCCACCGTAATGGCTGGGGCTCAAGACAAAGAGAAACCTTGTAGGAATGAGTTACAAGGCGAACCTCACGCACAACCACTCCTCCATCCCTCATCAGCCTGGAGAGCTTAATTACATCATCAACTTTGCAAGCGTCGAGAGACCCCAGCCGCCGCTCCACCGCCTCTAGTTTCAGAATTCACCGCTGCCAGACGTCACATAGCATCGCTGCCGCCGAGCCCTGACTCAGGAGGGGGAGGAACTCGTAAGCTGTTTACGGCGTGCCGCTTGCCACTCTCCCTTTACCGCCACACACCCTGCTCCTGAGTGTTGTGGAAGGGGTGATGTCACATGCTATAAACACGGCCTGAATATTATAGTCTCTACTACGGTACAGGTTATGAATTTCGTCCGTAATATCTGTCAATTTTCAGGGTCATGATGGATCCACACTCTATAGTGTGACAATGCAGAATTTGTCAGCGGATAAAGTCTTCATCGAATATAGAAGCTAGGAGACGGGAACGGACCTTGAAGATCATTGACAGGGGAAGGGGAGGCTGAGTATGTACAATTGCCACTGAAGAAAAGGCTGGATATGATACAATAGAGTGTGGGGTGAGGGGTACAAAAGACTGGAGCTGAGTGATCAGACCCCGATGTTTACGAGACACCAAAAGCTACAACACAGGATTCCAAAGTCTCTCAGAGAGGATAACAAAACACTAGTAACAAAGGAAATGATGACACTGGTGGACCCAGCCTTGCCAAAACCGTATTATTGATCTGAGAGAACGCTGAGATACAAGATTCTCAAGGAAATGGGAGTTTAGGTAAAATTCGAAGACTTGAAACAGTATTAAGTCGATTTTAGTTTTAAGGTTAAGAACGGTCACCTTATGGGATGGGCTTAACCATGACATGTTTCAAGGGAAAAGCGATATAGATTAGCAAGCACAAGCGCATGTGCTGTGGCATATTTCGTCAGGAATGAGGAGGAGAGATGCTATCTGGGCCATGTGCTTTGGCTGTGTCGAGAAAGTGCTTTTACGATAGATTATACAGCAGGGTCAGAGCTTAAATAAGAGATGCGTCATAGGGATTGGGAATGAAGTTTCTTATCCACGATGAAGTTTTAGGGAAGTCATGATGGCTGTTAGTAGAAGAAATAGCAATAGTTTAGTTCGTTCGGAATGTGATGGTCAAGAAACAATCTCGGCCAGATATGAGAAAAACCCAAAGGCGGAAGAGCGGGTTTATCGTAACTCCGGCAAAATAAAGGAGAGCTACGCTGCGCCAGATGACATACTAAGTTGCAATGGTTTCAGGCGGAGATGAAAGTTGAAGCGAGTCGAAGGAGGGAGAGTTAGTTTATCCGGGTTGAGTGGGCTAGGTTCCTTGCTTTGAAAGGCTTCAGGAGAGGGTAGGTTGAAAACATGGACTGAAAGTGGAGAGTGTCTGCCTTCTCGAGATATTCCTTGCTATAAGTTGGCACACAGAAGCATTGCCGGGTGTAGGTAGTAAGTATTCCAAGATAAAGAAATATGAAGTATGTTAGGTTAGTGGTGTTGCAAAGTGACGAGGTTCGAGAGTTGTGAAACGAAGTAAATTACTACCAGCTTTTGTCAGTGCGAAAACAACACCCTTATAAGCAAAATTAGGCCGGCAAGGTAATTTACCATAAAAAAATATATGAATGGATAAGCGTTTTCTAGTCGTACCAAATATTTGCAGTGTGAAACTTTGCTTCACATTCATTTCGCTGCGTTTTTTCTCCACGATCAGAATATTCCCCTGCTTTTTTTATAAGGGTCATTTTTTCCACACTTTCTTATAAATTTTAAAGGCTCCCTACACTCTACATGTTGCTCTTTAGCTGTTCTACGGTCGTCTTTGTTCATTTCGGGAGTTGTGGGTGGGTAGGTATCTTCTGCTTTACTAGCTAACCCCTTACTCTTATAGGATTAGGGACTCACGTCAACATGCCTCTTATCCAGCAGATAGATGACCTCGCCATGGACCGCCTTGTCTCCTGTTTTGTCCTTGCCTCCCGTGTAATACATCACCTGTCCAGCACGGTCGGTCGACTCGAGGGACCGTTATCACCAGTTCCTCTCGCCCGCTGGTGTTCACCCTGGCTTGAACAGAGGAAATAACATCGCCATGACGCACGCTATGATCTTCGGGCTCGCACATCACCGGGATCCGTTCAGCGGGCAAGCTCCTGAAGATCCCACTGGCTTCTTTGTGAGAAGGTGATGCGGTTGGTCTTGTCGTGCGTGGTAAGTGTTGTTACCTTTTAGGATTTTTGCTGATAGGGATGGTTATTTTGTATTGTTCTGTGAAGGAAATAGTATTAATGTGGTTTGTTCAGAGAGCAGAGAGCTCTACATGTGGGACCCTATCCCTTGCTCTTTCTGTACTAAACCTTCTCAAAACTTCTAAACTTTATATGTATCGTTTCTATCAACCAAAAAACAGTCGTGCATTACTTAATTATTTTTTCACTTGTATTGCATATTGATTTTCGTAATCGTAATAAAATCATGTTTTCGTGGAGGCCTTACGCCCAGCCTCCTGAGATAGCTGTGCCACATTACCTGGCTTCAGTTGCACTGCAACACTACTCATGCAGGATCCCAGCATCCACAGTGCCTCGTGTCCGTCCTCTGCACGCTCCTAGAATACGAATAGTGTGATGCAATCTAGTAGTCCCTTAGCCTTGTGATGATGCAGCCTTAATGACTCCCAACACGCGCAAGTCAAGATTTCCATACAGTGTCTGAGGCGATTTTCGCAGTAGAAGACTCCGGAACTCTAACGTTACCGGACGCTGACACGTCCTGACTGATATCAAAACCTGTCACCCACCTCGTTCCCTGACTTCACTTTACACCTGTATATATATATATATATATATATATATATATATATATATATATATATATATATATATATATATATATATA